>OX387253.1:8767189-8864689 GCA_947562095.1 Branchellion lobata
AGGTTTCCGTATAATAAACCTTCACACAAAGAAATTATGCCTTGAGGAGCAGAAAAAATGAAAAGTTGCGAAATTACAAAAAAAATAAAAAGAAAAATACTTCAAAAACTGCAAAACACCGAAGATAATGCAAATGAGTAGATCAGAAAATCGATTTGGAAAAAAAATTGCTATCGTTATAGCAACATCTTTTGCGTAAAACACACAAAAACGGCATCTAATCCGGAAATCGATTTTTTAAACGCATGAAGTTTTGGCTGAGCATTTGCGGCGGCAGGGGTTTTTATATTCATAATATGGAAGAATGCAAGATGCAAGAGACACAAGTCAATACACATCAGGTGGAAATGCTTCCATGAAGAAAGCAATTCTTGGAAAAATGAAAGAGTTTTTATATTAAATGAAAATAAAAAAATAAAGAAGTTGAAACGAAGGTATAAATTTTGAAAGCATGTGAAAACACATTGAAAAAAAATTAAGGAGCGAGCAAAACTTTAAAAGCGACTGAAATTATTTTGAAACCTGTATAAAAACTAATAAATTTTGAAAAAAAAGAAATAAAAAATGAAAGTTAAAGAAATTAATTTAAAAGTAAAAGGTCTGAAGCAAACAAAAGTGACGAGTAGAGAGGTTCAGAAAAACGGCCAGATTCATGTTTGCATACTTGTGAGGTAAAAAAAAAAAGAAACAAAATAAAATATAAAAAAACAAAATAAAACAAAACAAATAAAAATAAAACAAAAAACGAAAAAAAAACGAAACAAAATAAAAACAAAAATAAATCAAAAAACAAAAAAAAACGAAAAAACAAAACAAAAAGGAAACAAAAAAAGTAAAACAAAAAAAAAAAGAAAGAGAAAAACAACAAAAGGTTGTTTAAGCTGGGAAGCCTGCACGATGCCTTGTGTTTGAGTAACACTCGAAACGGCCGCCTGTCGATTAATCAGGCATTTGTAAAAAAAATTTTCGAAAATCAAACATTTTAAAAAGATCTTGTATTCAAAATTAATTTGTTTTCAATTATTTCACTGGTTTTTTTTATTATAATTGTTTAGAAAATACAAAAAAAAAATAAATTTATAGTTTTTAAGACTTCAATATTTTTCAAAATCACCTGATGCAAACTCCAGTGCTGGAGGTGAAAATAAAATATATCGTCGACGATGACGTCATTCACACACGAGAGCCTATTTTCAAAACACTTTATATTCTAAAAATCTAGCTGCACGCATATTTAAAAGGTTTTATCTGTCAAAATCAATGTTGAACGATCGGCTGTCTTATATACGAACCTTTTTTGTTGCTATCCGAATTATGATTTTTTTTTAAAGTGCTCACAAAAGATGGTTTTCCACCTATTTTTCCGCTGTTGAAAGCTTCCAAGTATAGTAGTGGTTTTCCCGAGATTTCCAAAACGATAATTTCCACCAAAAGCGCATTCAATTCTAAAATTGCAATTGAAAACCTTATTAAGCGCTACGATTGGTTGCTGAGGGTTTGCGTGGACAGCGTTGCTGGATTTGTTGGAAGTAGAATCAAAAAATATTTTTTGAAGATCATTTTCAAATCATACATCGCTTCCCTGGCACTTCAAACCGTCACAAAAAGGCCCCAACACGGAAATATTTTTGAAAAAAGATATAAATGTTAAGTATTGACGTCACCGGATGATGAAGTGGTGTTAACTTTTCGGGGAAATTTATTCGCCATGAAATTTGGTCTTTCGTTTGCAAGAACAACATTCGTCACCTCCTTTGTTTGCCCTGCGTAATGGTATTTATCGGGGGTTTTGTTTACGAGCAGGTGTTTTGAAAGCTTTTCGCTTTGGAGAGGTCGTCGGAATTAGTCTAAAAAGCTCAAAAGATGCACAGTATTTCAATTTTGTGAGTATTTTAAATAAATTACTCAATAGTACTGCTACTACCACTACTACTGCTTCTGCTACCACTACTACTACTACTACTACTACTACTACTACTACTACTACTACTACTACTACTACTACTACTACTACTACTACAACTACTACTACTACTACTACTACTACTACTACTACTACTACTACTACTACTACTACTACTACTACTACTACTACTACTACTACTACTACTACTACTACTACTACTACTACTACTACTAATACGAGAGAGTAACCAGCACTGAAAAGTTGATGAAACAATCCAAAAGAGAAGCAAAAGTGTCGAAAGGCAGCGATAATACTGACGAAAAAAGCAGATGTTGAGTGACTTTTCGTGTTTCTAGAAAATCCATGACATTTTTAAAGAGGAGAAAATGTCAAGGTTGAAGAATGTTCCTTTGTGTCGTCTCATTCTCCCCTCCTTACGACCCGACGAGGGATCAGCCACTGTAGTCTTCCGCTTGGAACTCACAGCTTCGTTGAACCTTCAACTTTCACAAAATCTCTGTTCATTCCACTTCCCAAACACACACACGACCTCCAATCTAACTTTGAAAATTCGTTTGGAATCATTTTGGTTGTATTTTTCCCCTAGAAACAATGTTTCATACTGTCGTGTGTCGTAATTACAGTTACATATTTTCTAGTGAGCAGACGTATAATTCCAACCGAAATACAGGTTTAATCTTTTTTTTTCTTTTCCAATGTATTCCTCGACTTTCATATGCCTTCCAACTAAAATTATTTTTCCGAAAAGCGAAAAAACGACCATTAATCGTTCGAACGGGCCACAGTAAAAGAATAAGTTAACTTAATCCTTATATAAAGCCACTATTTACGTCTTGGGAAAGTTTACAAAGCTAAGTCTTGTTAAGACGACATCTAAATTTCAATTTGCGCCTCAGCCGTTCGGAAAAATTACTCAAAATATTTTTTCAACTGGCAATCTGACGAAATCGTTCCGAAATATTCCTCCCATCGGTCCTCGTTACTCCAAAGTGGACCCTGATGACAAAAACGATGACGCAATGATCGAATAAAACGAAAAGTTCGCACGACTGCCCTTAGCAATAATATAAACCGCGAAAGGCAAGTGGAAAGGCAAGCGAAACAGTGAGGCAGAAGTGAAATCAGTTGATGGAGGGTTGCTCCAGGCATCCTTCCCATCCATGAGATCCTTGACCTATCATTGTCATAGTTCCGTTTCCAAGTGAAATTTGAAGACAAGATTAAGATGAAGGCGCGTCAGACAAAAGTAGACCGGTGTTTCTAATCATTTATTCAATTATTTATTGAGGGAAAGTTCTTAGAACAAGAACAACGTCTGGGTCTCTCTAGACAGACTTTTTTGTGAACGTGGCCGTAAGAATTAAACAAGGAACATTCTCAAACTAATAAAGCATACCCACCTCGCCACAATGAAACATTCTTTAGTAGTTAAATGACGTGATTATAAGCCACAACTCAATTATAAATTTCTGAAGTTCATTAACTTGATTCTAAAATAATTTCACTCCCATTTCCACTTAAGGTTTTGTGGAGTTTTAAAGTTTTGGTTAATTCAACTTTTAATCTTTTTTTGAGTTTTTGCCATTATTTGTAACATTTACTCCAGTATTTTTGCGTCTGTAGCCTAATGGTTAGCGAGCTCAGCTGCAAATCATGAGGCTCAAGGTTCGATTCGCGGTTAATCTCTGACTTTGGTTGTGAAATGCGAAATTCAAGTAAAGAACAGACGCCTTGCTAAATTGATTTTGTTGGCTCGACAGAGAGTGGAAGAGTATTTTGGGAGGGTCTTCGAGCCATGGCCAGAAGACGCTTCAAAAGTGCATTGATTAGATTGGAGTAGATTATATAAGTTCAGAGTAAATGAGATTAAAGTGAATTGACTGAGATTAAATAAGAGTAAAGTAAACGAGACTAGCTTATAGTATTGCGTTGACCTGTGCGGCGGGTTGGAGCGCTTCAGATGAAGAATGCAATGGAAGAATATTTATATGTAGGTATGCATGTACAAATCATAAGAGAATTGTTTGGTTATATCAGATTAGATAAATTAGAGTAGATTAGATAGGTCAGAGTATCTTAGATAAATTAGAGTAGATTAGATAGATTAGAGTAGATTAGATGAATTAGAGTAGATTAGATAGATTAGAGTAGATTAAATAAGATGAATTAGATTAACTAGATTGAATTAGACTAGATCGGATCAGTGACTGTACGGAACTGAAAAAATGTATCAGAGTTAGAATGTGGTTGTTTTTAAAGACAGAATTTCGAGGAGGCATTTCTGGAAGTGTCTGCAACAAGTTGTGAGTATTGGGAATCCATTAGTGGTGAGTATTAACTAGGTGTTAGCTTGTGAACCAAGAACGCCTCTTCATACTTGCATTTGGGAACCATTCAACGTAGTATTAGCTCGTCAATTGTTAGAAAGAGAATTTTTAAAACACATTGAGATGTTTGAAAGAATAAAAAATGATAAAGTTTTCAAAATTAAAGTCGTTAGTCGGTACTATAGAATTCTAGAAATAGATTGAATCCAATTTAAGTTTTTAAAATGAATCCAATGAAAAGGATTTCATCTTCCAAAAATTTCATTTTCAAAGCACATCTCGCTTTTCAATAATTTCATTAAAACGAAATCCAATGTACGGTGGAATTGGACAGATTTCGATGTGTCACGGCGTTGAGGAGATTTAATTAACAAAGAATGAAGGCCCCCCGCTCAGAGGCTCTTATGGAACACCCTGTTTCCATTATGCTTATCGACTCAACAAAATTACTTCAAAATTTTCATTCTATTATGAATACACATTTTATACATTGTGTGTGTGTGTGTGTGTGTGTGTTTGTGTGTGTGTGTGTGTGTGTGTGTGTGTTTGTGTGTGTGTGTGTGTGTGTGTGTGTGTGTGTGTGTGTTTGTGTGTGTGTGTGTGTGTGTGTGTGTGTGTGTGTGTGTGTGTGTGTGTGTGTGTGTGTGTGTGTGTGTGTGTGTGTGTGTGTGTGTGTGTGTGTGTATTTTTGTGTGTGTGTGAGTGTTACCGTAATTCTAAGTTTGTATATATGTTTATAGTTGTATTGTTTGTGTGCACTCATGTGTTTGTGCGTTTTGTATATATGTATGCACTTCGGTGAGGTCCACAGGGGTACATATGCAGGATTGTGTACAAGTGATCACCGTAGTACAACCCGTTGGATGTACAATGGAAGAATGGTTGACGGTGCTGAAGATGATGATGGTGAAGATGATGATGATGATGACGGCGATGATGATGGTGATGATGATGATATTAATGATTCGGATGATGATGAAGTGATGGTGACGCTGACGATGGTGGTAGAAAAGATGGAGAGATGTTTGTGTTGATAATGATATGAAAAAGCTGATAAAACTAAGGGGGTTATGACGAGAATGGCGAAAATGGAAGTCAAAAATACAAAAAATGGAAAGTGAAATGAATAATAAAAGTGGAGGAAAAATAAATTAGGGATGGATGTGATGGCAAAAAATTCTGACAATTCCTCGGAGGGTGGACAGCTTTCAAAAAGCTTCAGTTGAGAGGGGGGGGGAGGCTGTGGTTGGATGGGAAGGTGTGGTGACGTGGAAAAGTTAAAAAAAGTGGCTTTGATGAAAAAATATTAGGAGGAAGATAATCCGAGATTTTGAAGATTTATGGAAATTTTAGTAACTGAGGATGGAGTTGAGTAAGCTGGGAAGTGAAATACAGGCGAAAAGAAGGGCAATATATTTATTGTGAGCTTAACAAAGTAGGCTTTGAATTTTTTTATAGTTTTTTTTTTTGACACACGGCGTGAATAGTGTTTTCCCTTGAAGGCATTTTTGAAAATTAGAAATATGTATGCTCATATACAAAGTTCCTAAACATGAAAATGTCAAAATTTTGTGTGCAAAAATTCAAAATTTAAAAAAAATAAAAATAAAATAAAAAAATTGAAAAATCTTCTAGGAAGGATGGACAGAGGAGAGGAAGAATATACAATTGCCGAGCTGGAGGCTCTATTGATTGATTCTCGGCTCTCAACGTGACCAACATATTCGTGAGGAGGAGGAGGAAGACGAAGAGAAGAATGGAAGATAAAAATCGGAAAAATATCGGAAAAATATCCACAAGTGGAAAGAAAGTTTGAAGGGAAATTACCTTGAAGAACTAACTTTGAAATCTTGATAAATATCACATTTATGTTCAAAATACTAAAAAATTCGAAAACGGAAGGACTAATTTTGAAATAAAAACTAGAAATATCAAAATCTTGGAAGAATTATTGTTTTTGCATAGACCTAAAATACTCTCGAAAAGAGATATATCAAAAGATTCGAAAAAAAAGTTAAAAAGCTCACAAATTAGCCCAAACTTTGCAGTTCACAGCTTATGGATGCATGAACCACCAACTCCAAAGTCTCACAAAAGGGAAACGGCAAAGGCAGCAGACGGACATAAATCAGACTTCGTGGCCATTATTAATGGCGCCTTGCGCATATTCCCGCTCCGAATCACACAGGCATAAATAAAGGCACCAACAAACTGCTATCAATAAATAGACTCAGCCGCTTCATTATACTTCGTTGCTTCAATCCAATCTGATCACCAAGTGCTGTATAGCTCTGATTAACACCGTAAGAGCACTCTGCTACGAACCGCTACGAACAATGAGGTTTAAGAGGCTTGACGAACACAAAGAAGAGATGGAGTAGAAGCAGAGCGGGCAAAGTTGCATAAGAAGAGGACATAGTTGCTAGAGCATGTCTGTGGTTAGATGGAACTATAAAGGAGTGAGACTTGATGAGAACCACGATTTTTAAGAGATTTACAAGTGCTCACAAGTAAAAATTTTAAAGAAGTAAGTTTGAAAAACATAAAATCACTCCAAGAGATTATTTTCTATAACGAAGGAAATATTAAAGATAGTAAACAATGAACAGGATTCAGAATAATACGTAAAAATTCACAGCATGCAATTGGCTCTGAAATTTTTTTTAATTTCCTGGAAGTATGGAAAAAAAATGAAGGAACTAAACGGAGCTTTGAAGAACACCAAGTGGGAAGAGGAAGAAGAAGAAGAAGACTAAGAAATGTTTGTAGAAACTAAAAAGGTCGTGTTAAGAAGACAAAAAAGTCCATTGAAGACAAGATCCAAAATGCCATAAGAAATTTCAAATTGTTAAAGTAGTAAAGTTAGTGTCAAAAACAGAAAAAAAGCTAACTAAAAACAGAAATGTAGGTTACCCATATAAGAGGAGCTCAATGAAGCCTTGAGAATTTTAAGGAAATAGGCCTCAGTGCTATAGAAATATGGAATCCAGATTGAATAGAAGGGAAGAAGCAATGAGCTTCAAAGGAGGGAAGAATCTAATCTGAGTTAATCTAATCTAATCTGATCTAATCTAATCTAATCTAATCTAATCTAATCTAATCTAATCTAATCTAATCTAATCTAATCTAATCTAATCTAATCTAATCTAATCTAATCTAATCTAATCTAATCTAATCTAATCTAATCTAATCTAATCAAATAATTGGTATAGCGCTAATCCAACACCGTTCAAAAGCAGAAAAGCAGAAGCTGAAGATGGATAATCTTTACCAGAATGTAAGTTTTAAATTGGTGGAAAATATCGATTAAAAAATATTTTGTCTCATAATTGATTATTTTAAGAAAATGGAAAATTTTGGTGGAAGTATGAGACTCTTAATGAGTATAGAATGATTGGATAGACAAAAAAAGGCTCTGTAAAAATATGATTCGGGATGAGGTCAAAGGAGCATGTAGGAGAAGACACAGGATCGATTATATTAATTAATTCAGAAAGGTTTATGAGAGAGAATTCATTAAGAGCGACTTCCGGGCGTCTAGTAGAAATTGTGGGAATTATTATTTTTTAAAGTAGAAGAGTCTGACTAGGAAATGTTTCTTGGAGAGCTGTAAAGTGAAAAAAGGAGAAAAGAAGTCTCTATGTAGCAGTGTGGAAAAGACCCAAGCTATATTTAGACGGAAAAGAGTTGACCTGGTAGAGTCTTGAAAAGGAATGATCCAGGTAAGAGTGCGTAGATTGTTGAGATGAGGTAAGCTGCCTGGTGCACTCTTCCTCTTTTTGATTACGTGTCACAAGTATTGAAACCTTCAAATTTCAAATCTTCAAGTTTCAAATCTTCAAGTCTGAAACTTCCAAATCTGAAATCTTTCAAACTCAAGCATCGATTTTTTGATGTGGAGAGTTGGTGGGATTTCAAGTGACAATTGCAAGGAATATGCACTCAAGCTGTCTGCCACTCAATCTTCTCTTGCTTCGCCCTCTGACAACAGCAATCCATACGGTTTCAGTTTTTTCAATGTTTTATTCAAACTCCATTCTTTTTTCAACTTTTTTCTCACTCCCTTCTCCACCACCACCACCACCACCACCACCACCACCACCACCACTTGAAACTCTTTTATCTTCGTTTTCCAGCTTATCCTTCAACATCTAGTTTTTTTTCGCACATCCAACATCTCACACTATGGGCCCACCATCCATCCATCCATCCATCCATCCATCCATCCATCCATCCATCCATCCATCCGTCCATCCATCCATCCATCCATCCATCCATCCATCCATCCATCCATCCATCCATTCATCCATCCATCCATCTATCCATCCATCCATCCAGCCACGAACTTTCCTCGACCACGAATGACAGTTTCCAAATGAGAATAAATTAATCTTGTGTCATTTCAAATCGTTAGACTCTTCTGACCGCACTCATGCCCACAAACCTCCATTTAAAAATAATTTTTTAAATTTTTTAATTTTTTTATTTTTTAAATTACTTTGGTTCAATTTTTGCAACAGTTGACAAAAGCATATGAAGGTTAACACGCATTTATATAACTCCAAACAAAACTTACATCTTTCAGCGGCCATTGTTTTGTTTCATGGCAACTTTAAGGGTTTTTCCATTTATAAAATTTTTCGCATTATCTGGAGTTGCTTCAATATAATTCATAAAAAGAAATGTTGTGTATCCTACAAAGAATACACAACCTTCCACGCAATGTGTACAACCTTCCACAAAAGGTGTACAACATTCCACAAAAGGTGTACAACATTCCACAAAAGGTGTACAACCTTCCACACAAAGTGAACAACGTGATACACACATTGTTTTGCGTTTTAATTAAACGTCTTTCTTATTTTCTCAACATTCCACCACCACCCCCACAGGACCATCATGTTTTCAGTCAAATGCCTCTTCAACGCTGCAAAACGCAACAGCTGCGATCAGAACAACGCCCTCAACAACAACTACTACTCTAGCAATTATCCTAACAACTACCCTAGTAACCATCCCAACAACCACCCCAACAACCACCCTAGCAACCACCTCAACAGCCACTACAACAAGAACAAGGGTTCCAACGAGTACTACTACAACCCAGAGAATCTGTACCACAGAACCTACCTGGAACCCCTCATTGCACAGACGAGACCCTTCGTGCTTGCCAAGTGTCGACTCACCTCGCCCTACAAGCAGATCTACAACCAGGTTCCCGTCTACTCAGCTCTGTCTCGATCATCGGCCACTCCTCCATCGACTCATCTCTGTGGTCTGGTCACCACGTCGCTGCTGCTGGTGTTCAGGTCTTGAAGGCCTTTGTAGTGGCTGTCACGGAAAGCAGGGTCTAAGAATATTTTCATGAGGGTAGTGGAAAAGCATTACAAGGGAGTTGTGAGGAAAGTTGGTAGGAGTTTGATGAGAGGTTGGAGGAGGTTATGTGAGAAGTCTGTTTGGTGGAAGTATGGTGGAAATTATTTTAATATTACTGAAAGACACTAAATATGAAGTGAGTGGCAGAGTATAAATATTATTTTTTTCAAATTATTTTCGTAATGAAGTAATTGAATTGACCAGCAAGGAGTGGAAGAGCTGAAAAATGTGTGCGCAAACGGCAAAGCGAATCTGTGAAGGCGTGCGTTAAGAATTTTTCGCGGAGAAAAAGAGTTGAGAATTTAGTGGATAAATGGATGACTTAATGAGGGAATAATTGAATAAATGAATGGATGAATGAATGAATAAATGGAAGAATTAATGAATGAATGAAGAAACGGATAAATGGATGAATGAATGAATGGAAGAATTAGTTAATGAAAGCACAAATGGATGAATGAATGTATGAATAAATGTATGAATAAATGAATAAATGTATGGATGTATGTATGGATGTATGAATAAAGGTATGGGTGGATGAATGGATGTATGAATGGATGTATGAATAAAGGTATGGATGGATGAATGGATGTATGAATGGATGTATGAATGGATGTATGAATGGATGTATGAATGGATGTATGATTGGATGTATGAATGGATGTATGAATTGATGTATGAATGGATGTATGAATGGATGTATGAATGGATGTATGAATGGATGTATGAATGGATGTATGAATGGATGTATGAATGGATGGATGAATGGATGGATGAATGGATGTATGAATAAAGGTATGGATGTATGGATGGATGAATTGCGTAATTTATGAAAGGAGGAGGAAAGATTGGTTGGATGTATGGTTTACTATGAAAATGAAGAAGGTGATGAAAGAATATAAAAAATGAAAATGTATGAATTGTTGACAAAAAAAAAACAATAGATAAATAATAACAAAAAATAAAAAATAATAAACAAAGTTGAAATGACGTCATTGGGCGAATTGATGAAAGTGTCGTTAAAAATGAATGGAAATGAATCAAATATAAATCATGGTCAGAAGTATGCGGTCGATGGATGGGTGGATGGATGGATGGATGGATGGATGGATGGATGGATGGATGAATGGATGGATGGATGGATGGATGGATGAATGGATGGATGGATGGATGGATGGATGGATGGGTGGATGGATGGATGGATGGATGGATGGATGGATGGGTGGATGGATGGGTGGATGGATGGATGGATGGATGGGTGGATGGATCGATGGATGAATAAGTTTTGAAGTTTTAGTTATATTGGAATGAGTGGATAGATTGGTTAGAAGATCCTGGATAGACATGGATATGAAATTTATATAAATGGAACAATGAATGGATATTCGAATGATGGATAGAACAAATAAATGATGAATTAATGAATAAATGAATAAATGGATGATTGAATGAATAGTGAATTAATGCATAACTGACTAACTGAATGAATGAATGAATGAATAAATAAATGGATGAATAAATTAACTAATTAATGGATGAATGAGTGAAAGGATGGATGAATGGGAGCTTAAATGGATGGACACTACAGATGGTTTCATTGATGAATGGTCGACAGATTGAGTTCAGCGAAGAGCGGCAACATGTGGAAATTTTAAACTCATGAGGAACCTTTTATATACCAAAACTTCGAATCCATGCATGCAAGTCTACTGAGAAGACGCAATGGGAAGAGGCGTCGTGTTGTTTCGAAGCGGTGCGTAGCGCTTGTGGTTTGTTTTATCACTGCAATACATTTTTATACTCAATGTTCAAACAAAAGTCAATGTTTACAATTTTTTCTCGTTGTCCACGCCTCTCTTAAACCATTCCAACTTAAAAACACCTTTCCCACCCCTCATTCTCTTCATTTTCTTAATTTCCATCCTTCTCTTCTTCTTACTAAGCATCCTCCAGCTTCTTCCTTTCAACCTCCTTCTTCTCGTCTCTTCTCCATCACTCTTCTCTTCTTTCCACCACCATAACAATCTTTACATAATCATCTCATAATTTTTTTTCATTTTTTCATTTTTTTGTTTTTTTTTTTCATTTTTTTTTCTCCTCATCATCCTTCCACTCCAGCTTCCCCACTACTACGCAGCCATAATTTGTCAACGTAAGCAGTCACGTGTCTAATCAACACTGGCGTGTCCTTAGAAGTGGTTTGTGTGTGGTCGTCTGGCCTGCTGGTCGCTTGAAATGGTTTTAATAAATTTGTTGGCATTGTATGCCTCAATTTAAGAAGGGAAACTACTAGCACTAAATCCGCGGAAGCGGAAGGGCAAATTCCAAAAAATGTTTGAAATTAGAGGCGGTCAAGTGCGGTTATTTGTGAATTTTTGTGGATAACTGTGGATGTTTGTGGATGTTTGTGGATGTTTGTGGATGTTTTTCGATGTTTGTGAATGTTTGTGGATGTTTGTGGATGTTTGTGGATGTTGGTGGGTGTTTGTGGATGTTTTTGGATGTTTGTGGATGTTTGTGGATGTTTGTGAATGTTTGTGGATGTTTGTGAATGTTTGTGAATGTTTGTGGATGTTTGTGGATGTTTGTGGATGTTTGTGAATGTTTGTGGATGTTTGTGGATGTTTGTGAATGCTTGTGAACTTCTGTGAATGTTTTTGACAAATGCTTTATTGTTTCATCACTCATTTGCAATGCTCACAACGTAGACACGACGTAGACACGGCGTAGACACGACGTAGACACGACGTAGACACGGCGTAGACACGGCGTAGACACGGCGTAGACACGGCGTAGACACGGCGTAGACACGGCGTAGACACGACGTAGACACGGCGTAGACACGACGTAGACACGACGTAGACACGACGTAGACACGGCGTAGACACACCTGCTTCAAGAGCTACCAAGTTATTTCAGAGTCGGCTTCTCAGCACATTAAAGCCATAATTCAATCACTGTTGATTCAAAGTGTATTGAAAAAAACAAACCGCCATACAATTCGACATTTCGAACTCACCGCATCTTCAATCTCCATTTTGTTTTGCATTTTCTGGCGATTCGTCTCTCAAAGTTGCTCTCAATCATTACAATCACTTCACCTTCTCCCTCTTCATTGTTCTTACACTCCCCCACCACTCTCTCTCCTTTCCCCACCACTCTCTCTCCTTTCCTCACCACTCTCTCTCCTTTCCCCACCACTCTCTCTCCTTTCCTCACCACTCTTTCTCCTTTCCTCACCATCTCACTCCATCTCTTTTTCAATTACTCTTCTCTTCACCTCCTTTCTTCTCTACTTCCTCACCCTCTCATTCTCTCACTTCTTCAAATCTCCATTCCTTCCATATTCTTTTTTTTGCACTTTTTCCTTCTAACTATCTTTCCTTTTCCCTCTTTCTTCTCACCATCTCTCTTTCTCTTTCTTCTCACCATCTCTCTTTCTCTTTCTTCTCACCATCTCTCTTTCTCTTTCTTCTCACCATCTCTCTCCCTCTTTCTTCCCACCATCTCTCTTTCTTTCTTCCCACCATCTCTCCCTCTTTCTTCCCACCATCTCTCTCTCTATTCTCACTCTTTCTTTTTCATATTTCCACTTCTTTCATTCCACCCATCTTTGTTTTCACCACTAAGAACCCTCATGTTGATTGTCATGATGAACCATTCTCTGACGTCACAGCTACTTGAAAGCCATGAAGGACACCAACACGTGAGCAAGCCATTCAGACTGTCACACTGTCCATCTGAATGATTAATTACAGTCGTGCGTGCTTTATTGGGTTAATTCATCCAATTCATCACTCCAACTGAACTCAAAAATACTGCAGAATAAACTGTATTTTGAATTAATTCAGTTGAAGCAACTTCAATCTTGTCTAATCTACTCTAGGCTGAATAACTCTGACTGATTTAATCTGGTTTAATCTGGTCTACATGACCTAATCCATCAAAACCAAATCGCACCCGCTACATTCAAACCTCAAAGAATCAAATTCAACACAACCATTCCTATAGTGCTGATTGCATAGCGACCGCAGAGTATTAGACAATCTTGCGTATTTCTCTTAACCTACTATGCTTGTCACCAGTAGCATCCTCCAGATCCCTGTCACCTTTACGACCACCTCCGTTTACCTCGTATCATTGTTATCGTAATATTCATTATCACCGCCGTATGAATAGTAATATCAGTATTGTTATCATTATTAACATGGTTTCTATTATGTTTTGAATTATTATTAATATTATCAATGTTATTTAATAATAATAATTTAATATATTAAATTAACTTGGTTACCTGCGTGCAAATCACGCAGTTCTGTTATGCCTGCTTGTTACGCGAAAAGCCTGCATAGAAGATAACATAACAACCCCTCATGAGGCTGTTATAACACGTGGGTGTTATGAGGCTGTTATAACACGTGTGTTAGTTGTTGCCGTTTGTTAGTTCAAGGTTTATTTCACATTTTGATCGAAGCCACTCAATTTCAAGCACCACACCGAGCTGCAGCTATTCGGCTTTTGGGTCATTTCCGCCATGATTTTCATATTTCTTTTCAAGTTTTTAAAATTGATTAATTAATTAATTAATTAATTTTAAAGTTAATTTTTGGATTTTATAAAATTTCAGAATTATTTTCAGACCACCCATCAAGCTTCCTCCACACCTCGGAGGCCACTGTTTCTTGATTAAAAAAAAACATGGCGTCATGTTTAAAATACTTTTCAAAAAATTTTAGTCAATCTTTTTATTTAATTTCATTAAAAAATGTTCAAATCTTTTGAAATTTGAATTTTTTTTTCGACTCCATTGTCTTCTGTTGTGCAGGGCGGTTGGGCGAGGAAGGACGAAAGATTTTGAAGAATGTTTAAAACTCATGGCCTCTTGCATGTCGAAGCTTTTCAAAGTTTTGCGATTGCTTTTTGAGTGGTGAAGTTTTTTTTTTGATTGAAAAATTGAGTTTTGCTGAAAGGTGTAGTTTTTATCGATCGTCACTGCTCTCTTACCGTCACTGCGGCTAGTGTTCATTACAGCGAATTTTCCTTTTTGGAGATCCCATTAGAAGTGATATTTTGTTCAACTTTTGCAAGTTTTCACCTTTTTTGATTTTTTACGTTCAGTTTCTTTTATTATACATTTTTGTGCATACTTTACACCTACGTAAGTACGTACTTACGTGCGTACGTAAGTACATTAGAGATGTGCATGCCTGTGTGCGACTTTTAGAGCGTTTCTAGAAGACATTTCAGATTCGGTTCTTTCGTCTTTCTGGGTTGCCTTCGTTTCCGTTGCTCCATCTTTTCATGCTAACACATACATACACAAACAAACAAACACACACACACACACACACACACACACACACACACACACACACACACACACACACACACACACACACACACACACACACACACACACACACACACACACACACACACACACACACACACACACACACACACACACACACACACACACACACACACACACACACACACACACACACACACACACACACACACACACACACACACACACACACACACACACACACACACACACACACACACACACACACACACACACACACACACACACACACACACACACACACACACACACACACACACACACACACACACAAACACACACACTAACAATCAATCTATCAACCACAACAAACATACGACTGAGATACACACGTCCATACTGCATTGATTTTTATCATTTCCAAAGTCTGTAAAGTTTTATACATGGAATAAAACGACGTTGTTTCCTCACTTTATCTAGTCCACATGAAACATTTGTATAGCGTTGAGTGTACTGTTCAAAAGAACTTATACGACTTGAAAAATTTCGAATCAAACAACCAATAGATAAAAAAAACTCAGAATGGTGGCCACGGCAACTAAAGACACTCCAAAGAAAGTTTGAAAATCGACATGCTTAATCACAATTTGAAAACCTGAAGAAACTTAAAACCCTCTTCCCTATACAAACAAGTCTTAACGTTTCGTCCCAGCCTGACCAGCTACAACCCCGATAATTTCTGGTCTGGTTTCTCATCATTAAAACTGTTTGCAATGGAAGTTGTGAGAAGTGAAATTGTGTAGTGGTAGGATGAATTAATCGGAGGCTATGTCACGTTTCAGAAATTGTTAAAAAATCAATTTTCATCAATTTTTTGAAAATATTTATTGTGATTAGATTAGGTCACATGTTTAATGAGTGTATATGGTTTTAAATATTTTCATAGACTTTATTGAAGCAAGTTCAGACAAACGATGAAAATGGCACAAAACATGGTGAAAATTCAAAAAAAAAATCAACAATAACTGAATGTCATAAGAACTGTCAATTTTCTGTTGCAAGAGATCAAAAACTGACTACAGAATCAAATTTATTCAAAAACAGAATTGTCTATTAAATCAAATAAATGAGTCTATAAATAAATATTACTACCAAAGCTATGATATCTATGATATCTACCAAATCTATCCAAATCTATGATATCTACCGAATATTAAAAATTTGTTTGATAAAAATGTTTTTATCTAAAAGCTTCTCGTTTTTATAAACCTTTTTTTTAAATTTCAAAATTATATTCCCAGTATTGAATACTTGAGGCTCAAACAAACCACATTAGTTGGAGTTTTGGAAAAAGTTTAAACCTGGGATGGCTAGCGTGTGGTTGAATGGAAAAAATATTTTCTTAGAATTTATCTATTTTTAGCTTTAGCAGTTTAGCTGTTTTGCCCTAATATCAGAGAACCAAAACATTGTAAAACTCCTCTGACTTTTTTTAAATGCCAGTTTAAAAGTTCTTTGAAAACTATAAACAATTTTCAAAAAAGTTATATTGCGTTTTTATCGTTAAGAAAATAAAGATTTCATCTCATTAAACTATATGGACTTTAATTTTCAGTTTTTAAAATTTGAATATTAATTTGAGGCATTCTTGCTTGAGGTTCGTAAAGTTTATTAATCCTTTGCGGAACTAATTTTTTAACATTTTATTTTTTTTTAAAACCTGTTAGTACTTTTTATTTTACAGCGTTTTTTAACTGAGCTTTTGATGATTTTACTTTACAAATAAAAGTAACATCAAGCCCTAAACTTTAAAAAATCATTTGACTTGAAATAAAAATCGAACTCATGATAGTTGTTAAAATTACTTCGATTTTTAATCTCAATTATGTATTTTGCAAAGTAAAATTTTTTTAATTTTTCAATTTGATGTCTGCAATCGCAGGACTAATCATCTCTGACCTCTGTGAGTATATAAACAAGTCAATCAAGCTTATAAACATTTATTTGTCGACTTTCATTTAACTTGAAAATTGAAAGTTGTTCAATTAAATTTATAATTTTTTGGGAGTTTTGAAATTTGAATAAAAACAAATTTTATGTTAATATTATGTTTTTTTAGTTTTTTGGGTTCATTTTTTAATATTGAAGTACCTTTCAAGTTTTTTTATAGTGTTTAAAGTGGCAGCTACAACTTTAACAACATCACATGATAAGGTTAAAAGTAGCAGTCTACAGTGCAACCTAATAAGTGTGTGTAAGCATTTTTTTCTTACCTAGTTTGGTTATAAATTATATTCAAGCACACAATTATGGATATTTTTTTGCAAAAATTCATATTAATTTTTCAATTTTTCAATCACTAAAAAACTAATGCTCATTGATAGATTCAAACCTTGCAATATAATCCCAATTACAGGCGATTCAAAGCACTTTGCTTCAATTAGGTGGCGTTAAATGTCTCCAAACATATGCAAACCAATGAGCCATATTTTGGAGAACAATGACGCATCTATCCCCCGAGCCATCATCATGGTGGGTTTGCCTGCCAGAGGAAAGACTAGCATTGCTTGCAAACTCACCCGATACCTCAAATGGAGAGGTCTCGACACCAAAGGTGACTGTTGTGTTGTTGCTCTGGCATTTTCTCAAAGTTCATTCAAGTGTTAATCTGAATGAATGCTTTCACCAAAGGATTACCCATGCTTGCTCTTTTATTTTCATAAGTTATAAAACTTTTACACCACTACAACCTTCTACATCACTACCCCTCATCATTCAAAGTTAAACCAAACCACTAAAACTACACCACACCATACTACAACTACAACCACATCACACCACCAACCACCCTACCACACCACCAACCACCCTACTACACCACCAACCACCCTACCACACCACCAGCACCAAACTACTCAACCAAACCAAACCTCACCATACTAAACTACTACACCACCACAACATTATACTACCAAACTGAACTACACCACACCACTACTAAAACACACCATCACAACGCCACTCAACCACACCACTTCACCACACTACACCACCACACCACATCTCTTCACCACACCACATCACCACACTTCATTATCACCACACTACATTACCGCCACATCACCCCACCACACCACACCACACCACACCGCCCACTGGTGCAGTCTTCAATGTGGGGCAGTACAGGAGGAAGGCGGTCCCAGTGAACAACAGCCAGGCAGATTTCTTCAACCCCAACAATGAAGAGGCCAGGAGTATCAGAGAGTTAGCATTTTTGTCATTTTATTTATTATTTTTATTTTCTTATATTTATTAAGGTTATTCATTTATTTTATATTATTCTTTTTTATTTTTATCTTTTTTTTCGCATTCTTCCTTTCATGTTTTTTTTATAACCTTTTAAGCTTCTTTGTTGACGGTATGAATGACCAATTTTTATTGTTATTTTCAGTTTATTACACATGTTTCCATTGTTCATATTTTTTTTCATTTTTTTCAAACTGTTTCTCTTCACTTTATTCTTTATTCTCTAGGGAGTGTGCCGAGATTGCATTGACTGAAATGTGTGATTGGCTGATGGCTGGAGGAGAGGTAGCGGTAAGTTTATTCATAATTGATTATGAATGGATGAATGGAAGAATGGATGGATGGATGAATGAATGAATGAATGAATGAATGAATGAATGGAAAAATGGATGAATGAATGGAAGAATGGATGGATGAATGGAAGAATGAATGGAAGAATGGATGAATGAATGAATGAATGAATGAATGAATGAATGGATGGATGAATGAATCGAAGAATGGATGGAAGAATGAATGAATGAGTGGAAGAATGGATGGATGAATGAATGGATGAATGGATGAACGTACATTTTTTTATAGCGCACAGTTTGAAAACTAAATAATGATGAAAATAAAATAAACTCTTTATTAAAAAAAATAAACAAAAAAGCCATGAATGAATGAACGAAGGTTTATTGATTGAACTTAAAGAGATCAAGGTTCTGTTAACAAGTCATTAATGATTTTGATGCGTTCTGATGCATCCCATCAAGAATCAATACCTCACGAGTCTCAGGCTTGTACTAATGTTCAGCCTTGTCATCCCATCACTGGCGCCATAGAACTAAAACATGTGTGCAATTTTTTTTTTTTGCTTATAGATCTGTATTGTCTGGCCAATGGCTTGTGACATTACCATAGCAACTCCCGTTTGCATCCCAGCATTTTTTTTCATAGTCTTTATTAGATCAAGTCCAAACATACTACGCTGGAAATGTTACAAAAACACGGCGAACAATCGAATTAAGAAAGAAATGGAAATATACGAAAACAGAATGTTATCAGTCATATGAATTGAAATGAACAAATCGCGAGAGAAAAAGTATAAAAAAAAAGCAACGTGCATAACGACTCTCGATTGAGTGCCCAAATTGTCTGTTATGAGGCTTTATAGATAAGGTTCATACAGTCCTGTGTTCACCTCTTCGTATCCATGGGTTCACCACACACCACCACGAATGACAACCAACGTCTTCAACAAACCATCATAACAACCATCAGTCGCACCACACCCTGCATGAAACTTCGAGGCCCACCCATAGCAACATTCATCACACCACCATAGCAACCACCATTCTCACCACACCACCACCATAGCAACCCATTTCTCACCACACCACCACCATAGCAACCCATAATTTCTTCCACACCACCAGCCTAACAAGCCCCAATTTCCACCACACCACTCAGGTGTACGACGCCACCAACTCCATCAGGGAGAGGCGCAGGAAGATCATGGAGATCATAGAGCAGAAGAAGTGCATTCAGACCTTCTTCATTGAGTCCATCTGCTCCGACCAGAGCATCATCGACGCCAACATTAGGGTACTCGTGTGTGAAACACCACCAACATCCACCATTCTTCTTCTTCCACCATTTTCTCATTTCAATCTTCTTCCCTTCCACCACCCTTCAATTCTATTGCACACATCGCCATTACACTTCAATCCCACTCATCTTCCTTCCGCTTTGTACACCATCATCTTTCTACTCCAATTTTTTATCATCATCTTTCTCGTCACCAGCGTTCATCTCCATAATCAACCTCCATCATTCCACGTCACCATTATCTCTCCACCATCTTCTTTAACACTACCATCCCACCACACCACCATCTCACCATCCCACCACACCACCATCTCACCACCACCATCTAACCACATCACCATCCCACCACACCACCATTCCACCATCCCACCACACCACCATCTCACCACCACCATCTTACCACATCACCATCCCACCACTATCTCACCACACCACCATCTCACCAGACCACCATTCCAACCACACCACCACCATCTCACCACACCACTACTACCACCATCTCACCACCATGATTAGGTAGTGAAGGTTTCCAGTCCGGACTACCAGAACAAGGACAAAGACAGCGCCATAGAGGACTTCAAGAGCAGAATTGTGCATTACGAGTCGGTGTATGAGCCACTGGACCAGGAACACGACAAACACCTTTCCTTCATCAAGATCTTCAACCAGGGACAACGCTTCCTCGTCAACAAGCTACGAGGTGATTGGGAGGTGGGGTTGGTTGGGGTGATTGGAGGGGGGGGTTGGTGGTGACGGGGTTCGGTGGAGGATGGGGTGTTTGGTGAAGAGGTTTGGTGGTGAGTGTTTTGAGATGGGGTGGTGTGGTTGGAATAGGATGGGCTCGGCTAGGTGCTTGGAGGGTAGGAGCTTGGGGGTAGGTGTTCGAAGATGGAAGAAGTTACTGGAGGGTGAGAGAAAAGCTTGGAATCATTTGGGAGGAGGGTAGGAGGCGAGAAGTGTTTGAAGGGGTGCGCGGTAAAAAAGAAAAAAAAAAGAAAAAAAGAAATATTCGAGAATTCAAATTTCTTTCGTAAATTAAATTTAATCAAAAGCTGAATGGCAAACAGTCGTTTAGTTGCATCTTATTTGTTTCATGTTCCAGGCCACGTTGAGAGCAAAGTGGTGTATTACTTGATGAATATCCACGTTCTCCCACGTACCATCTACATCACCAGGGTGGGTTGCCAAGGAGGGCAGGAGGATGCATGGTATTACTAATCACTTGTTACAATACAATGCATTAAATTACAATGCATTAAATTACAATGCATTAAATTACAATGCATTAAATTACAATAGTTTAAATTACAATAAATTAAAATGCAATACATTAAAATAAAATACAATTCAATACCATAAATTACCATACAATACAATTAAATGGTTCATTATATGCCTTACTCCACGTGGTGCGTTATTTTCCTCCTTCCACGTGGTGCATTGGCACACATTTCCCACTCACGACACACCGCAGCACGGCGAAGGGGACAGAAACGTGAAAGGCCAGGTCGGCATTGACAGCGCTCTCACGCAGAAAGGCAAACAGGTAGTGGCTGGTTCACCTTACTCAAGCCTCCGTCAAACCTCACGTCACAATCGCTACTCACACGTCATACGTAACGTCAGAAATGCCTATAAGAAGTCTTCTGAAACAACAACTTTTTTCACAACACTTTCAAGACATCCGACACCACGTAGAAACGTTTTTAAAACGTCACACCAAACGTCATAAGTGCTCTCAAAACACCATACGCACGTCACAAGTGCCTTCAATACGTCACAAAACCTACAGTTCGCGCAGAATCTGGCGCAGTACATGAGGGAAGAGGTGAGCAGTGGGAAGGTTCTCAGGGTGTGGACCAGCGTGATGCAACAGTCCCTCGATACGGCCAGCTACCTCACCGACCAGCTGGTCACCTGGAAGGCCCTGGGAGCTCTCGATGCCGTGCGTGTCTCCGCTGCGCTGTATATCTTCGCTACCTGCACGGATCTACTCAAACTACAACTCACTATACAACTGAGAATCACTCATCAATCTACCTCAGCCCACTTAGCAACGACTCAACCTGCAAACACAACAATCCAGCTGATATCAAGCTACCCTACCACTCAATCCAACCCACCAACCCACTTCAACAAACCCTTCTAATCACGCCTCCATCCACCACAACCTCTACCACAACCCAGGGCATATGCGAAGGACTGACTTACAAGGAAATCGAGGAACGACACCCAGACATCTACAGGGCCAGACTCAAGGACAAGTTCCACTACAGGTACCCTGATGGAGAGGTGCGTATCTTTCATTCGCTCTTTTCCGTTTTAGTTTTCACTTAAATTTAATTTTTTGATTATTTCGTTGTTTTTTCCACTTCGTTTTATTTGTTGTTATTTTTTTAAAATAAATAATTAATATAGCTGTTTTATTGTTGTTGTTGTTGTTGTTGTTGTTGTTGTTGTTGTTGTTGTTGTTGTTGTTGTTGTTGTTGTTGTTGTTGTTGTTGTTGTTGTTGTTGTTGTTGTTGTTGTTGTTGTTGTTGTTGTTGTTGTTGTTGTTGTTGTTGTTGTTGTTGTTGTTGTTGTCGTTGTTATGTGTTATCTCTGGCGCCTGAAAATGGCTTAGCTCTGATTCTACCCATTTCCACCACCCCTAACACGGTGAAGAGGAGTTGGACTTCAGGGGATGTTGTTGTTCGAGCTGTTGCTGTTTTTGTATGTGCTGTTGTTGTTGTTGTTGTTCTCTATACGCACAACTATAACTACTCAAAAAAACAATAACGCAACAAAAACACTAATGGCAGTCGTACCAGGACCTGGTGGTGAGGTTGGAGCCGGTGATATTGGAGCTTGAACGCAACGAGGACGTCATTGTGGTCGCTTCGCAAGCCGTCTGTCGCTGCCTCTACGCCTACTTCATGGACCTTGACCTGGGTTGGGTGTCTGTTTGTTCATCTGTCTGTTTGTCGGTCTGTCTGGTTGTACGTCTGTTTGTCTATCTGTCTGTCTGTCTGTTTATCTATCTTTTTGTCTGCCACGCTGTCTGTTTGTCTATCTATCCATCTATATGTGTGCGTGTATGTGCGAATGGCTAAGTGATCGGCTGAATGGGCATTTGACTAACTGGATGGATGAATAGTAAGACGAATGGCTGAATGAATTATTTGGTAAATGAGTGAATGAATGAGCGAGTGATGGACAGATGAATGAATGCATGAGCGAGTGATGGACAGATGAATGAATGCATGAACGAGTGGGGGATAGACGAATGAACTTTGAGCCAATGCCGACAGACGAGCTGCCCTACAAGGAGATACCACTGCACACGGTCTACAAGCTGATGCCCATGGCCTACGACTGCAAGCTGGAAGAGATCCACATCCCTCCGAGTCCCGATGCCGACACCTACTTTCCTCGACCCACGGTGGGTGCTGGTGTCTGGGGTTCTACCGGGTTTCAAAGAACATTTGGTGTTTGAGGGGATTTCGTTGGTTGGATTGGTTGGCGAGTGTTTTAGAGTGTAGTTTACGTTTTTTTAAAATCAGTTAAATTCGCTTTGTGGTTAAAAATAGAAATAACAAAAAAATATTTTCAAAGCTTTGAATGTTCCATGAAATTCTTTCGACAGAATATCCTTCCTTTGACGAGCGAGGAGAAGAGAGTTCGAAGGAGGCAGATCTCAATGTGCGATCAACCAGAATGCTGTGGTAAGCTTGCCTGCAGTCGATGATCTGGTGGTGTTAGACGTGTGGAAGAGGGTTGAGAATAATTAAATTTGTGTGCGTGTGTGTTTGTGCGTTTGTATGTTTGTGTGTTAGTGTTTTTGGGTGTTTGTATGTTTGTGAGACTGTGCGTATAAAAATGCGTGTATGTGTGGTCGGTGGTGTGTGCGGTTTTTCTAGCTTATAAAAGGACTGAGGTGGCGTAGGCGCGTTTATGAGGTGTTGAGCCAGATCAGATGTTTGCAGTATTCAGATGTTTCTTCGTCCATGTTCATATCAAGCGACACCTGCACTGAACTCACACACGACAGTGTTTCAAGCCAAAGACTCATGCTAATCCAATTATTGCTAATCCAATTATCCTAATCCAATTATTGCCATGTAAGCAACTGAGTAACTTCCCATATGCAATATTTCGAACACAATCGATATTTCACTAATCGCGTTGTCAGAAGCAATTGACTCGTCATTTTGTTTATATTTCTCTTCGATTTGACTCCTTTTTCGATTTAGGATATTTTTTCCTTTTTTTCATTTCTTCTCTTTCTCTTAATTTTTCTTCACTTCAGTTCTACATTCACTCTTCCTTCCTTCACTCTTTCTTCCCCTTTCTTCACTCTTCCTTCCTTCACTCTTTTTTCCCCTTTCTTCACTTCTTCTCTCTTCTTCACTTTTTTTCTCTTTTCTTCTTCATCCACTTCTTCTAGAATTTCAGATTTCTTGATACTTTTTCGTCTTTACAAATAGTTTTCGTATATTCCACGAAGAATGGAAAAAAAGGAACACGTTTAGATGCCATAATTGACTATAAGTTTAACTTTTGACGAACAACTAACAACTGAGTGGTAGATAGTTTGAAAAATATTCTTTTTGATGGTTTCATGCAGAGCTGATGCAGTGCAAGATGAAATTTCTTTTTTATTTTCTCATTTTTAAACTTCAATCTACCGGCTACCCTCCCAACACCGCTTTCATTTGTTGTCTTGTTAAGTATTTTCTTAGTTCTTTCCATTAACATTTTCGATTATTCATCAGTTGTTTTGATGTGATTGTGATGCATGTTATCTTCTTTGTTGCTAGGAAATGTTACTGCCGCCTTCTTGATGAAACCGTCCACTTAAGGTTTCATCAACCATTTGTTCTTCACTATTTCCCATTATGTAGAATTTATTTTATTTTATATTAAAGCTGTATACATTCTTGCTCTATTTTTTAATTTCTCATTGATGCTCTTATTTTTGCATAAGAGTTTTATAAATACAATGATATTTGTCTTTTCTTTTAAATCAATTTTTATGGTATTAATACAAAATTATCATTGTTTTGGTTACGGGTCTCTGCCGGTACTCACAGTTCACGGGCATTATTGCATAAGTTGAAGTGAATACTTTTCACTAATGAAGTTAAAATTTCTTCATAATCATATAACAACCTGCATTATCATATACTCATTTCTATTACGTTTAGGTTTTGTGGTCATGAAATTTTTATTTAAGTCGCTTTCAGTATTAAACTTTTTTTCCATCTTCTATTTCGCACAAATACCTTTACTCAATTCAATCCTATTAAGGTGCCTAAACTTTAGGAATAAATTTGTAACTTAGTTAATTTTCTCAATAAACATTTGTTTTTTTGTAATTAAAAGCTGAACTTTTTATTAAAATTTAAAAAAATTATTTTCTAGAAAATCTAGATTGATAAACTTTGGTATCAACTTTCAATTTTATCATATACTTCAAAGTATCTACGGCTAAAACACTTGAAAACTGAGTTTCAGTTTGGTTCATTGGTTGTCATAAGATCAGTTAAACTTGTATTAACAATAAAGTAACTTGAAATGTTTTAGACATAGTCACTTTTATAAAAGCGTGGGTCTTAAAAAGTGCAGTTTCCGAAGTGCTTAAAATAGTCTTTGAAAGTCAAGTTATTGGCCTGTTTAAAATATTCAAGTTCAATTAAGGGTGTAATACCAGGAATAAACTTTGATCGCAAAATTATTGTTCTTTGTTGTTTGTTCTCTGTTGTAGAGTTTAAATAGATTTCTTACAAGTTTTTTAATATATAAATGATAGCTTTTTTGTAGTTAAGTTTCCACTGACGGATAGTGTTTCAATGAATAAAAGGATTTCACATGATTAACTAACGCCCTCACAATGTTCTGGTCATTATAAATAACAACAACTTTTCTCATTTTGTGATAATTATTACGATTACAAATCATTACGATTGAAATAAAACTAGTTCAAAAATGACTCTTGTGATATGGTGGAATACATTCTGTGGAAATGAAACAGTTTACAACGCTTTTTGGGTTTGTTATATATATATTATTTAAAAAATACGAATACTAAATTTCATTTTTTATTTTAACCAAACAACTACTTATCATAACAATTAATTGGTAATTTTGAATGACCACTTGAAACAACAGAACTACAGCATGAGCATTGACTCAGCACAGCCAGACTTTCCAGTTTGCTTCCAGAGGTCTATCCTGGTGTGGTGTCCTTCCTTCTTTTTATGGCTCTGCTGTTTGGCCTACCTACCTTTTCTATCTCAAAGGCACACCCACTACAAGCTTTGGCTCACATCCAAATTCAACATCATAAAAGTGGTTGGTAGATCAGGCTGAAAAAATACACAATTAAGTCAAATATTCACTTTAATTTGTAATCAATTTATTAGCTGTTTTCAACTTTTATTCCAACAAAATTCAACTTAATTCATTTATTCAAATATGACTGCAGGCCACCATTCTTGTTCTGGCCATTGTGAGCCTCATTGAACTCATCTGGTTCATTGCAGCTTCAGTATCTACTTCTGTTTTTCCTTCCCCTATATCCACCATTCATCCTGTTGACTACACCTCAAGTCTCATCAAGATAGCTACTTTTGTGAGTGCATAGATAAATAACCTAACACAATTATATATTCATAAGTGTGGATTTTGTTGATTTTATGGGACATTTTACTCAATTTTAACAATGTTTAAAAAAAAATTTCTGTATTTTTTTTTCATCTTCACATAATTAATTATTTTTAAAAATAATATTTAGAATTATTATTTTTTAAGTCTCACTGAAAACTGATACGTGTCATGAGGGTGGTGGGTTAATGTTGGTCACCAAGTCAACAACTTCAATTGAGTCTCAAAGACTTCACTTTTATTAATCTTTCATTGCAGTTTAATGCTTACTGCTCAATATTCAACGGCGTCAGTTTAGTTATAATAATGAAAATACCGGTTATAATAATGATAATAATAATAATAATAATAATAATAATAATAATAATAATAATAATAATAATAATAATAATAATAATAATAATAATAATAATAATAATAATAATAATAATAATAATAATGACAATAATAATAATAATAATAATAATAATAATAATAATAATAATAAAAGTAAAAATACCGGTGGTAATAATAATGAATAAATTAAAAAATATATTTATGTAAAGTTGTTACGTACTACAAAATAGTGTTATATATATATATATATATATATATATATATATATATATTTCTTTCTTTCTTTCTTTCTTTCTTTCTTTCTTTCTTTCTCTTTTTCTCTCTTTCTAAAACAGTTGGCTTTTTGAATGTTCGCCATCAACAAACCATTAACACATCTTTCCATCTTATGAACCTCCACTCACCTCCACCACTTGCTTCTCCACATTTTGAGCCATTGTACCATATCTTGCTTCCAATGATTATTTTGTTTGTATCCTAATCTCCATCAACCTCATCGACCTCATAATCCTGGTTCATCTCACCATCATCACAATCTTCGTTAAAACAACCACAAATATTAATTTTCAACTTTTTGCATGAAAAAATGTGAAATTGGCTGAAGAATCAAAATAAATTTATGGCAGTTTTTTATTCTTGTGAATGGAGTTGAAAGTTACAACTATAAACTGGTTCCACCTTCAACTCCACTAGCCTACCAAACCATCTCAACCACGATCCCAAACCATCTCAACCACGATCCCAAACCATCTCAACCATGATCCCAAACCATCTCAACCACGATCCCAAACTATCCCAACCACGATCCCAGACTATTCCAACCATGATCCCAGACTATCCCAACCACAATCCCAAACTCCACGATATTTTCCAATCACACCACCAATCTCCCATGCTTAGTATCACTCAAAACACCAATCAAACCAGCATAATCTTCCCACCCCACTATCATCCTCCTCCACCACACCATCATCATTTTCTTTCACACCACCATCCTTCTCCATCACATCACCATCCTCTTCCATCACACCACTTTCATCTTTCACCACACACCACCTTCCAGTCGTTAGCAGCCTTCCTGACCCACCTGACGTACAGGAAGGCCATCCACAGTTCTGGTATCCTCTTCTTCTACTGGCTCCTGCAAGTCTTCGCTTCCACCTTCATCTTCAGGTCCCTCTTCTTCAGGGTTAGTGTCTTCTGCCCATCTCAAACACCCTTGTTCACTCATAAAGCGTTTCTCTCGCACCTCCTCACACGCCTCACCCACCATTTCGCACACTTGAGGCATCAAAGCTTTTTAAAATTGTGTACTCCTTCAAGCTCTCTTCAACAGCACCCAACCATCGCTGTACAAGTGATTCGATTGTTATGGCTACAAGGGTCATTTCTTCGCCTTTTATTGTCTATAAATAGTTCTCTATCTCCAATGCGCCATGTACGCCACTGAACACCCCTTCCATCCCCCCTTCTCCCATCAGCGTGAAGCTGGCTTCATGCAAGCAACCACCACTCTCACCTTCTCTTTGTCCATCATCTCCTTCGTCTTCTGCCTCTTCTCGGACCTCTTCCCTGACAACCTCTTCAGACTCATCCATCAGCTCCCCTCCTACCACTCCTACGTCAACGATGACGAGGAGGAAGACGAAGATTCACTCAAGGCTGACGTCATCAGCAATGGCATCAAAAGGAACTTGGAGAAGGCGAACGAAAAAGGGGATGAAATGTTTGAGTTGGCGGGCTTCAATGACCAGGCCTGTGTTCCCGCATTCTTCACATCTTCCTCTTTTTTTGCCACTTCTTTCAACTCTAAACATCTTTTCAACTATACCAGCCATAAAATCCCTATTCTTTTCATCGTCATCTTCTTCATCATCATCATCATCATCATCATCATCATCATCATCATCATCATCATCATCATCATCTTCATTATCATCGTCGTCATTATCATCGTCTTCATTATCATCATCAACACTATACTTATCACCACCAAGAGCTTTGCAGTCATCATTCTCCTCATCCTCATCCCCACCTCATGCACACCTCCACCAGAGCTCAAAGTTGTATGCAGGAGGAAAAGGAAGAGAAGGAGGAGGAGGAAAAGGAGGAGGAGGAGGAGGAGGAGGAGGAGGAGGAGGAGGAGGAGGAAGAGGGGAGCACTCCAGCCACCTGCTGTTGTCCAAGGACACCAAGGTCAAGGCCGACGAGGGACCTCTCAACCCCAAGCTCAGGGCTCCATTTCTTTCCGTAACCCTCTTCTTCTGGTTCCTACCGTGAGTCACTGCCACTCCCCACTAGATCTTGTTCAATTTGATATAATAATAACAATAAAATTAAAGTTAAAAAAATATATGTGAAAATAATAATTATTATTATTATTGTTTTTATTAAAAATCTTATTTGTGAAGCGCCAAGACAAGCAAGTGAAACGCCTTTCAGGATGCCTTATTGGCTTTTTAATGTAGTCTTGACATGCTTGCTCGCTTCAGCGCTTTAAAATTAAAAACAATTGTATGTAAAATAATAATAATAATAATAATAATAATAATAATAATAATAATAATAATAATAATAATAATAATAATATTATTATTATTAATAATAATAATAATAATAAAATTAATAATGATAACAATTATTTTTTTTTTATTTTTATTTTTATAATAATAATAATAATTTTTTTACATTAAATCAAATTTATTCATTTCATTATTACTTTTACTATTATCCTTATTTCAACATTTCAATAAGTTTGACAGATATGTCTTAACTAGTAATAACAGTATTCCAACACCACCTCCATCATGGCTTCCTGCCTCACCATGACAACACCATCTTCAAACCATTCAATCACCACCCCCACACCATCTCCAAACCACCCAACCAACACCACCAACACCACACCCTTTCTAGATCACCCAATCAACACCACCACACCATCTCCAAACCACCCAACAAACACCACAGCACCATCTTCAAGGGCTGGCGCAAGACATTGGAGAACAGCGACATTTACAAGCTGAGGGTGGAGGATTCAAGTCCCGCCATCATCCCTCTCTTCCTCCGCAACTGGACCAACGTCAAGAAGGAGACTGCTGCCAAACAAAAGAAGTTTGTATCTTGTTTCTATTCCTCACAACCACTCCACACAACCACCTAACACCACAACCCTACAAAATCACTCCACACAACCACCCACACAACCACCCACACAACCACCCACACAACCACCCTACAACCGCCCCACACAGCTACCTTACACCACCACCACACAGGAGGGAAGACAAGGGAGGAACAAAGCCTCCCTTGCAAGCCTCCCTGCTGAAGGCCCTGTGGAGGACCTTCAAGGTACCCTTCAACCAGGCAGGCCTGCTGGCTCTGTTTTACGACATCATCCTCTTCATTAACCCCTTCCTCTTGAAGTGTGTGGCTGTGAATGCGCTTGTTGGGATTGAGGTCTCATATGTTGTGGTTGTGATTGTGAGGTTGTGGTTGTGGATGTGAGGTTGTGGTTGTGGTTGTGGATGTGAGGTTGTTGTGGATGTGTGGTTATGGTTGTGGATGTAAGGTTGTTGTGGATGTATGGTTGTTATGGATGTGTGTTTGTGGTTGTGGATGTATGGTTGTGACTGTGGGTGGTTTCAGAACCTATCTTTCATTCATCCACCACTTATTCCAACACTCATATCACCGCGCACTCATCTCGCTATACTAGTTTCATCCACCACTCACTTATTCTACTAACACTCACAAACCTCCTCCCACCAACCGCCTCCCTCCACCAACCACCTCCCTCCACCAACCACCTCCTCCCACCAACCACCTCCTCCCACCAACCACCTCCTCCCACCAACCACCTCCTCCCACCAACCACCTCCCTCCACCAACCACCTCCCTCCACCAACCACCTCCTCCCACCAACCACCTCCCTCCACCAACCACCTCCCTTCACCAACCACCTTCCTCCACCAACCACCTCCTCCCACCAACCACCTCCCTCCACCAACCACCTCCTCCCACCAACCACCTCCCTCCACCAACCACCTCCCTCCACCAACCACCTCCTCCCACCAACCACCTCCTCCCACCAATCACCTCCTCCCACCAACCACCTCTTTCCACCAACCAGCAAGTTGTTGGCTTTTGTACGTTCTACGGACGGTCACCAGTGGCACGGCATGGTGTTGAGTTTCTGCATGTTCCTGTCGTCTGTTACTAGCGTTCTGTGTCTCAGCCACTCCTTCAACCTCCTCTACACCGTCGGCATGAGGGTCAGGACAGCTCTTACCGCCGCCATATACAGGAAGGTGGCTAGGGGGTGTTTGAAATTGGGGGGGGGGGGGGGGGGGGGTTGTTTGGAAAGGGGGAGGGGAGTTGAAAGAAGGTGGTGGTTGAAGGGAGGTGGTGGTTGGAGGGAGGTAAGAGGTGGTTGAAGAAGGTAGTTAGAAAGGGTTAAGTGACCAATAGATTGAGAGGATGGATGAATGCACGGGGTGGTAGTGCATTTTTATAAAACTGATTTCTTGCTTCAAGAGGTTTGGATTTCTATTTTGATTTTTTCTTTCAATTTAAAAAACCTAACATTCTATTTTGACTAAATATAACCCAACATGCTCCCATTTGACTCAACTTTGCCTAATTCAGTTTATTATGACCTAATATGACCTACTTCTAACGTTCAACCGGCTTTCAGGCGCTCACCATTAGTGCCAAGGAGAGACAAACGTCCACCATTGGAGAGATCGTGAACATGATGTCTGTGGACACCCAGAAGGTGGGTCAGGTGTTGGGGTATTCATAATAATAATAATCTTTCCTATGATAGTGTAGTAATAATAGTACTTCTATTGGTGTGGTAGTCTAGTGTAGTAATAATAGGATTTCTATTGGTGTGGTAGTGTGGTGTGGTAATAATAGTTCAGTGGTGTGGGAGGCTGAACCTTTTGTTTCATGTTCTCACGTTCCATGGTCCATTTACCTTACTCTTCTCACTCAATAACTTGCTCAACCACCCATCCACCTCCTCATCCAATTCGATTCGTCCCATTCACCACATTCTGCCCAAACAAATCATCCATTCATTCCACACCACATCCCAACTTGAATCAAACTTCACACCACACCTTGCACCATACCACATTTCACTTCACACTACATCTCACACCACACCACACCACACCATACCATGCCACACCACACCACACCATACCATGCCACACCACACCATACCACACCATGCCACACCACACCATACTACACATTGCTTTACACCGCACCTCACACCATCACCACACCACCCACCACACCACCCACCACACCACCCACCACACCACACCACCCACCACACCACCCACCACACCACACCACCCACCACACCATACCACCCATCACATTCTACATCACTCAACAAACCACCCACCAAATCACCCAACACCACACACCACCCCACACTATCCACCAACCACACTATCCACCAACCACACCACCCACCACACCATTCAAGGTGGGTGACTCCTTGAACTTGATCCACTACATCTGGTCATCACCCCTCATCCTCGTCATCGCCATAGTCACTCTGTGGCAGACACTCGGTCCATCCACCATGGCTGGCGTGGGCTTCCTGCTTGTGGTCCTGCCCATCAACTCCATGGTTCTCGCCAAGCTCATCCGCTCGTTTCAGGTGGCGTGGGGTGATGGTTTTGGAGTGGTAGGTGGTGTTTCGTGGTGGTGAGATGGTGTTTCATGGTGATAAGATGGTGTTTCTGTGGTGGAGAAGTATTGGGGGTAGTATGGTATAGTATGGTGGTGCTATGGTGCTGGTATGGTTCCAGTATAGGCGTATTGGTGGGAGTTGGTGCTCAGGAGAGGCTTTTGAGGGATGAAAGGCGAAGTGTACAGTGTTGGTGGTGGTGGGGTTTGACTATGATTCTAGTACAGTTTTTACAACTAATAGCAATAATAACATGATTTGATCAGCAACACCAATAATAATATTTATCATTTATTATTACGATAATAATAGTGGCAGCAATGATGATAACATCACCACAGGGTGTTCAAATGATTCTGAAAGATTCCAGACTCAAGCTGATGAACCAAATGCTCACAGGAATCAGGGTACATCATCCTATTTACTCTTCCGACCTTTTTTCCACGTTTTTGTCTCAGTATATTTTCTCGTTACTCTTTTTGTTAGTCTGCGCCTGTAGCCTAATGGTTGGCAAACCCGCTTTAATGACGTGAGGCTCAGGGTTCGATTCTCGGCTAAGCTCAGATTTGAGTTGTAAAAAGAATGATAACTCAAGTTAAGAACAGACGCCGTCCTAGAGTGGCTTAGTCACCTGGTTACAATACAATACAAACACGAATATTATTATAGTGGCATCGACCCCGTAGAGTTTCGAGGCTGGTTGCGCCTCAGTTGCTTGCCTTGGCTCTTTGAAAACTATATTTGTTATTGCTCCATGCATTGCCCTGTTTCATAACTTCTATTGTTTTTGTTTATGATAATTTCAACTTTGGAAACCATTCTGGTTTTATTTATATATAAATATGTTCACCACGTTTACTGTTACTTCAATAAAATAATAATTATTATTATAATATCTTCATTTCGAATTTTCCTATCATTATTATTATATTGTATTATTATAATATTCATTATTATTCCTATTATTATATTGATAATAACGGAAAAATGGACTATTACGGCATAGAATGTTCTAGAAAGAGCATATTATTTGTACCTTTTCGAGGTCACAATGGCGTCAACAGGTTTGCGCTAATTATATATGGGACTCCAGGTGTTTATGTAACAAGGATCTAGGACTCTCGTGGACCTTAATAGACTTTGGAAATGTCCCATATATTCTTATCAACTTGTATGGACCTCTACTCCACTCTCCTCTTCCCTCTCACCCCTTTCCTTCCCCTCCCCCTTCCCCTTCCTCCTTCCTCCTTCTTTTTCTCTTCCCTCTTTTTTCTTCTCTTCCCCCTTTTTCTCTCCCTTCTCCCAAACAACCAAATACAACCTCAATTTGTTTATTCGAAAACACACAACGCCAACCTTTCAAGAAAATAAAAAAATCACCCTCCATCTTCAACAAACAATTCTACAACTGCCCATTCATCTTCAACAAACACACAAACACACAATTCTATAACTCTTTTTCAACACACACACACAAACACCACTCCTCCAACATACACACACAACCACCACTCCTCCAACCACCACCCCTCCCAACCACCACTCTTCCAACCACCACCCCTCCCAACCACCACTCCTCCAACCACCACCCCTCCCAACCACCACCCTCCAAAGATACTCAAGTTATACGCTTGGGAGGCGTATTTCACGCAGAAGATCTTGCAGATCAGACAACAAGAGCTCTCCAACCTCAAAAAGTCACAAACCGTCGGAGCTGTGACCTACGTCATGTGGTTTTGCAGCTCTTTCATCGTCAGTTGCTTTTTTCGTGTTTTTCCAATAGTTTTTTTTTCTTTTTTTCTTTTTTAATTTTTTTTTTAATTTTTTTCTTTTTTTCCAAGTAAAAAACGTTTTTTTTCTTGTTTTGAAAAAAACAAATAAAGCTTTTCTTCATTTTTGAAAATGAATTTTGAACGATGTATATTATTTCCATTTATTCTCCCATCACTATCCTCCCATCACTATCCTCCCATCACTATCCTCCCATCACTATCCTCCCACCACTATCCTCCCATCACTATCCTCCCACCACTATCCTCCCATCACTATCCTCCAACCACTATCCTCCCATCACTATCCTCCCATCACTATCCTCCAACCACTATCCTCCCATCACTATCCTCCCATCACTATCCTCCCACCACTATCCTCCAACCACTATCCTCCCATCACTATCCTCCCATCACTATCCTCCCATCACTATCCTCCCACCACTATCCTCCAACCACTATCCTCCCATCACTATCCTCCCATCACTATCCTCCCATCACTATCCTCCCATCACTATCCTCCCATCACTATCCTCCCATCACTATCCTCCCATCACTATCCTCCCATCACTATCCTCCAACCACTATCCTCCCATCACTATCCTCCCATCACTATCCTCCCATCACTATCCTCCCATCACTATCCTCCCATCACTATCCTCCCATCACTATCCTCCCACCACTATCCTCCCATCACTATCCTCCCATCACTATCCTCCCATCACTATCCTCCCATCACTATCCTCCCATCACTATCCTCCCATCACTATCCTCCCACCACTATCCTCCCATCACTATCCTCCTATCACTATCCTCCCATCACTATCCTCCCATTACTATCCGCCCATCACTATCCTCCCATCACTATCCTCCCATCACTATCCTCCTATCACTATCCTCCCATCACTATCCTCCCATCACTATCCTCCCATTACTATCCGCCCATTACTATCCGCCCATTACTACCCTCCCATTACTAACCATCTTCACCAACTTCCTTCACTAACCCCACATCATCAACCGCACCATGCATCGCTAGCATTTAATTCCACTTTGCAACACTAACATGCCACCACCGCCTCCTACCACCACCTCCCACTCCACCCCCTGTTCCACCTCCTACCACCTCCTACCACCCCCTCCCACTCCACCCCCTGTTCCACCTCCTACCACCACCTCCCACTCCACCCCCTGTTCCACCTCCTACCACCACCTCCCACTCCACCCCCTGTTCCACCTCCTACCACCACCTCCCACTCCACCCCCTGTTCCACCTCCTACCACCACCTCCCACTCCACCCCCTGTTCCACCTCTTGTTCCACCTCTCAGGTAGCCCTGTTGTGCTTCACCACCTTCGTGTTGGTCTCCCCCTCCAACGTCTTGGACCCCACCACGGCTTTCGTGTCGCTGTCACTCATCATGCTCATGAACTTTCCTCTCACCATCCTCCCTCCCGCTATCATGCTCCTCGTGCAGGTGACAACTTTGCAGCGGATATCCAGTCGTCTGCTTCGGCGCTTCATAAATTAGATTTATTAATAATAATACTGATATTTTTTTTTTCTCAATTAATTTTTATTTATTTAGTTATTCTTAGCATTGAAATTATTATCATTTCTATTATTGTTGTTATTATAATCTTTATTTTATATTTAAAAAATAAATAAAATAATAATTTTCGTTGTTGTTGTTATTATTATTGTTATTAATATTATTATTAAAATTAAAAATAATAAAAATAATAATAATGTTATTTTTATCACCGATGTTATGTTTATTCCGCAGGCGATCGTGTCGATGAAGAGGATAGAGAGGTTTTTGTTGAAGGAGGACCTGGATGTGCGCAGCGTCACCCACGAGTCACATCCTGGTTGTTGTTATTGTTGTTGATGTTGTTTTTGTTGATGTTTCTGTTGTTGTTGATGTTTTTGTTGTTTTTTTTGTCAATGCTGTTTTCTTGTTTTCTTGTTTTTGTTGTCAATGGTGTTGTTTTCTTGTTTTGTTGTTGTGGTATTAATGTTGTTGTTGATGCTGACGTTGATGTTGTTTTTGTTGTGGTGTTGTGTTTTTGATTTTGTTGTTATCATTTTTGTTGCTGTCATAGTTATAAAAGATGTATTTGTTGCGGTGTATTTGGTGGTTGATGTTGAGGACTGCTGCCACAGAGAACTCCATAACAATCAAGGAGGGCCACTTCGCATGGACCGACCTGCAGGAACAAGGAACCACCCTCGAAGAGTCTGTTATGTTCTGAGTTTTTTAATCTTCTCTAATCTTTTTTAATCTTCACTAACACTCTTTAATATCTTTTAATCTTCGTTAATCTTCTTTAATCTCCATTAATCTTCATTAATATTCTTTAATATTCCTTAATCTTTATTAATCTTTTATAATCTTTCAAATCTTCCTAATCTTTTTACTCTTTTTCAGTTTCTTGTTTTAGATCCACTTTTTGTTTTTCGTTTTTTCAATTTTCAAAATAACTTTTAATCGGATCCAGATTTAACTAATTTTGGAGTATTAAGATTAAAAGTAGAACTCGATAATAACTATCGCTTGAATGAATATTAAATCTTGTTTGGGAATCGCCCAGCAAGCAACTGAATAATAATAATAATAATATTATTATTATTATTATTATTATTATTATTATTATTATTATTATTATTACTTTTTTATTTAATTCCTTGAACCCAAGTGCTAATTCTCTTGGGGGAGTTGTCCTCGGAGGCGACAGAGTAGTAACGGCCACGTGACACCCGCCCCACAGCATCAACATGCAGGTGAAACACAAAGAGCTGGTGGCGGTGGTGGGCACGGTGGGTTGTGGAAAGTCCTCCGTCTTGTCCGCCATCTTGGGAGAAATCACTAAGCTGCAAGGAAGCGTCAACGTTGAGGTGCTTTTGTTGTTGTTGTTGTTGTTGTTGTTGTTGTTGTTGTTGATGTTGATGTTGATGTTGTTGTTGTTGAAATGTTATTAGTGGTGTCGATTTTTGTTGTTGTTGTTGTTGATGATGTTGTTAAAATGTCGTTGGTGGTGTTGATGTCGTTGAAATGTTGTTGATGGTACTGATGTTGTTGAAATTATGTTAGTGATGTTGACGTTGTTAAAATTATGTTGGTCATGTTGATGTTATTGTTGTCAAAGTGTTGTTGTTGTTGTTGTTTTTGTTAAATATATTGTTTTTTTTAATTGTTTTTGATTTTGTTGTTGTTTCTTATGGTGCTTTTGTGTTACCGATGTTCGTAGGCTTGTTCACACTTGTTCACACTTGTTCACACTTCGATGTTGATTTCTTTTTTCTCGTACACAAAAAATTCCACCACAAAATGGTTCCATACATCAGCTATTTTCCAATCCACCTTATCAAACCACCACTCAACCGACCAAACCAATCACCCACCAAACCCACTACCCATCCAACTACTCAACCAACCCACCAACTACCCACCTCACCAACCACCCACCATCTCACCTAGGGCAGAGTTGCTTACGTGGGACAACAGGCGTGGATTCAGAACCTCTCCTTGCGCGACAACATTCTCTTCGACCTGCCGTACGACCCCCTCAAGTACAAGCAGGTGCTCAGTGCTTGTGCCCTGGAAGCAGACATTGATGTCCTGATGGACGGAGACCTCACTGAGATCGGGGAGAGGGTTTGTTCTGGTGTCGTTTGAGTTCACTCTTTGTTGTTTGCTTGTTTTCTGTTCGTTCCACCAACAAATTTACCGCCATGATAATAGAATTCACCGCCATGACAATAGAATTCACCGCTATGACAATAGAATTCACCGCCATGACAATAGAATTCACCGCCATGACAATAGAATTCACCGCCATAACAATAGAATTCACCGCCATAACAATAGAAGTCACCACCACCATAACCACCACCATCACAACAACCATCCCACCACAGGGCATCAACTTGAGTGGCGGGCAGAAGCAGAGGATTTCACTGGCAAGGGCGGTTTACTACGACGCAGACGTGTACCTGCTGGACGATACGCTGAGTGCCGTTGATGCGCATGTCAGCAAGCATATTTTCCAGAAGGTTCTAGGTCCCGAGGGACTGCTGAAGAACAAGGTGGTGTTTGTGTGTGGGTGTGGGTGTGTGTGTGTGTGTGTGTGTGTGTGTGGGTGTGTGTGTTTGTGTGTGTGTGTGTGTGTGTGTGTGTGTGTGTGTGTGTGTGTGTGTGTGTGTGTGTGTGTGTGTTTGTGTGTGTGTGTGTGTGTGTGTGTGTGTGTGTGTGGGTGTGTGTGTGTGTGTGTGTGTGTGTGTGTGTGTATGTGTGTGTTTGTGTGTGTGTGCGTGCTGTAGTTTGGTCTGGTACGTTTGTGGTTTTGAAGCTTTCCAGGTTGAAGGACACTATAGTTATTTACTGCATTGAAATCAATTTTCATATATTGTCTTTGTGTGCGTGCGTGTGTGGTTTGGCGTGGTGTGGTGAATGATTCCATGAGGCGACAAGGAATTAACCCTTAAGATCTATTCTTCCAATATCCACCCACACACACAGACCCATCCATTTCTCAACAACCACCCACAAACACACACTCATCTATCCTCCAAAAACCACCCACACAGACTCGAGTTTTGGTCACAAACAACGTAGCTCTGCTGCCCAAGGTTGACAAGGTGGTGGTGTTGGAGGAGGGGAGGGTGAGAGAAGAGGGATCCTTTGAAGAACTTTTAGAGGTGGGTGGTGGTGGTGGTGGTGGTGGTGGTGGTGGTGGTGGTGGTGGTGGTGGTGGTGGTGGTGGTGGTGGTGAGGATCGTTGTGAGTGTGGAGGGGGTTGTGGTATTGTTGTGGTGATGTTGCTGTGGGGATGATGGTTGTGATGGTAGTGGTGACTTGAGTGGTGATGGTGGCATAAGGTTGTGTTTCAGCGACTTCAATTAGGTTTCGGTTTTTCGAAATCTAAAAAAAAATGTTAAGTTGGAATTAATTAATCATTCTAATCAATTCTAATCACCAAACCTCCAGTTGAATGGCAAGTTTGCTGAGTTCTTGAGAACCCACCTGTCAGACTTCACTGAGGACGAGGCGGAAGACGAAGGTAGGAAGCGTACAAGCATTAACCACTTTACTCATTCTTCTCACTTCTCATCCATCAGTCTTTTCTTCTCTCCATCTGTTTATTCTTTCTTCTTCTTATCCATCCACTTACTACTCTGTTTCCATTCTATTACTCATCCACCCACCAACCATCACAGCTTCTCTTCATTCACCCACCAACCATCACACCTTCTCTTCATTCACCCACCAACCATCTTATGTCATCCTTGCACACCCACCAATCACCCATCAGCGATACAAGAGCTGCAGAAGAAAGTGTTGGAAAAGACACCCTCTCATTCCCTCAGCGAGGATGACCACGCTACTTCAACCCACTCCTCAAACCCCTCCCACCATCCCTTCTCTAAGTCCCTGTCCACCACACACACTCCCACGCCTGTAACCTCCCGCAACAATCCTTTGAGCGCATCTCTGCCTGCCTCCAGCATATCCTCCGTGCATCTGCGCAGGCGCAAAGACCTCATCGACCAACCCTCCTCCGTCACTCGACCCGTCCCAGCCAACGTCACCAAACTGATGCAAGAAGAAATTTCGCAAGAGGGCGCTGTGAGCATTTTTAAGGATTTTTGAAAGATCTTTTTATGCCAAGACGATGCTGTACTTTGTCAGTTGTCAATCGGTTGAAACTTAAATTATTCTACTTAATATTAAGTACTCACCACAGTATGCTTCATGCTCCACCTACTTTCACCTTCTCACACCCATCCTCTCCTTCCACACCCTCTTCTATACCATTTTCATTCTCTCTTCCTCCCATACACCCACCTCCTCCATACACCCTTCCTGAATTTTTTTTTTGCATCCCAACCCATACATTCTAAAATCCTCATTATACACCCTTCTGAGTCTAACCCCTACTTTGATGCTTCAACTCCAAACCTACGGCCCATTTCATACCCCCCCCCTTCCCTCGCAGATCAAACTGTCAGTCCTCAAGTCATACGTGGGTGCTTCATCCCCCATCTACCCCATCATCCTCGTCGTCTCGTGCGTCCTCTTCATCGCCTCCTACGTCTGCACCAACATATGGTTGTCCCAATGGTCCATGGACCCTGTGGTCAATGGCACGCAGGATGTGCACCAGAGCAAATACCGCATTGGAGTCTATGCTGCCCTGGGAGGCTTGCAAAGTTGGTGGTGGTGGTGGGGGTGGTGGTGGTGGTGAAGGTGGTGGGGGTGGTGATGGTGGTGGTAGTGATGGTAGTGGGGGTGGTAGTGATGGTAGTGGGGGTGGTATTGATGGTGGTTGGGGGGGGGGTGGCTTGTTGTTGGGGTTGAAAATGATAGTCATCATCATCACCATCATCATCATCACCATCATCATCATCATCATCATCATCATCATCACCATCATCATCATCATCATCATCATCATCATCATCATCGTCGTCGTCGTCGTCGTCATCATCATCATCATCCTCATCATCACCACCACCATCAGCCTTCTGCATGGTTGGAGTCATTTACGCCATCATTCTTGGCTGCCTCGAAGCCTCCAAAAACCTTCATGCTAAACTGCTGCAGAATATTTTCAGGTGATGATGATGATGATGATGATGATGATGATGATGATGATGATGATGATGATGATGATGATGATGATGATGATGATGATGATGATGATGATGATGATGATGATGATGATGATGATGATGATGATGATGATGATGATGATGATGATGATGATGATGATGATGATGATGATGATGATGATGATGATGATGATGATGATGATGATGATGATGATGATGATGATGATGATGATGATGATGATGATGATGATGATGATGATGATGATGATGATTATGTTTCCTTCACAACAGGTCTCCCATGCACTTCTTCGACACGGTTCCTATTGGCAGAATCTTGAACAGGTGTGTGTCTTTTCACTTCTCATCCTAGCGACTCCATCATCCCATTCTCCACCATCCCACTTCCACCATTTCATTCTCCCACCTCTTTCCACCATTGTCTTTTCACCATCCCACCTTGGACCAATAAAGCTGCCACTCTACACACCCAATACACCATACCGCTCCAACACACCTACCTCATCCAACTCATCCAAACAAGCCAACTTCATCCAACCCTTCCAACTTCCAAATCTTTCCAAGAAACCCAACCAATCCTAGCTTCCAATTTTCTTCTATACCCCCTCGTTGCCTTCTCTATCTTTCCCACTTTCGCCACCTCCACCACCACTTCCACCACCACCACTCTACCACCCCCTTCACCACCATCTTCACCACCACTCTACCACCCCCTTCACCAACCCTCAGGTTCTCAAAGGACATTGACATACTCGACTCGACCATACCCCAGTTCTCTCAGAACCTTGTCAGCACACTGTGTCCACTGATCAGCATCATCGTCATCATCTCCTACACCACCGCTTACTTCATCCTCGTCGTCGTCCCCCTCCTCATCTTCTTCATCTTCCTCCAGGTGAGGGGCACGTTCTTCAGTAAAAGTTTTTGTTGGGTTTTTTCGCGTTATTTTGTGTTCACCAGCCAGCCACCGGAGCACTTTTCACCCTCACTCAACTATCACACAACCTCATCACACACCACCATCACACAACCTCATCACACAGAACCTCATCACACACCACCATCACACAACCTCATCACACAACCTCATCACACACCACCATCACACACCACACTAATTAGCCAGCAAACCACACATCAATCACACCGCTCGGTACAAAAACTTTACTACATTAAATTCCACACACAACTCCCACTACACACACAGACACCAATCACCGGCATAAACAAACTACACCACACACCATCACAACTACACTACCCCACACACCATCGCAACCACACACACAACATATGTACACCACCCACCACCACAGAGGGTGTACGTGGCATGTGCGAGGCAAGTGAAGCGTATTGATTCGGTCAAGAAATCTCCAGTGTACGCCTTCTTCAGCGAGAGTCTAGCTGGCACCTCTACCATAAGAGCCTTCAAGCAGCAGAAGAGGTTTATCATCAACTCAGACAAGCTCATGGATGAGAGTCAGAGAGTGTGGTTCGAGGTATTTTCCTCCAATAGGTTAATGGTGTGGTTGTGAGATGGATGGAGGGATGGTGTGGTTGTGAGGCGGATGGAGGGCTGGTATGGTTGTGAGGTGGGTGGGGGTGATGACGTCATGGGTAGTTACTGTAAAAGGGGAGATAATTCGAGAAGTGTTTGCGTAAAAGGATTGAAGAGAGGTTTTAGTTGTGGAAATGTTTTGCGGGAGAGGATGAAGAAGAAGGTCGCTACGTAAAAGTTGGCCTTGAAACTCTGCGCTTAAATGTCCTTAAACGAACACCTGTCGTTCCATTGTATTGCCTTAGTGGAGGTGTTTGTGGAGAAGGAAGAGGCAAGAGGAGGAGGTCAATGAAGAGGAAAGAAGGAGATGACGAGTGTACTTTGGGACAGTATAATACAATAGACGTAGCGCGTGACACGTGTGACATTCACGGAATTTTTTAAACGTCACAAAGGTGGATGGGTGTGTGGAGTGAGTTCATAGCAGACGTCATGATTCTCTTCACGGCAATCTTTGCCGTCCTACAGAGACACAATCTCGACCCCTCCCTCATTGGACTTGCCCTCTCCTTCGCTTTCCAGGTGTCTGTCTGCGTGTGTGTTTTTGTCACCGTAACAGTATGCGTGTGTCTTTTTGTTACTCTGCAAAAGTATGTGTGTGTCTTTTTGTTACTCTGCAAAAGTATGCGTGTGTCTTTTTGTTACTCTGCAAAAGTATGCGTGTCTTTTTGTTACTCTGCAAAAGTATGCGTGTTTTTTTGTTACTTTACGGATCTCATTTTCTCTCTTTACTCAAACTTCAATTTTAAACACAAAAAAATCAAAATTTATTCAGTTAAATTGTATTAGTATGATATTTTTTAATACTAATTTAGATAATAATAAAAATATTGAGTGGCCTCGAAACTTTACGGGGTTAATGCCACTTTACTAATGTTTGTATTTGTATTTTATTGTATTGTATTGTATTGTATTGTATTGTATTGTATTGTATTGTATTGTATTGTATTTTATTGTATTGTATTGTTTTGTATTGTATAAACTTCAAACGACAAACACTTCCAGCCTTGCTCATACCATGTTCGCCTTTCCATCCTGTTATCAGAATTCATTTTTAAGATATTTGAACAACAAGTAGTCAGTATTCCGTACACCACCACGCCACCATGTACACCACCACACCACCATGTACACCACCACACCACCATGTACACCACCACACCATCATTCACACCACTCATCTCCACAACACCACACCTCTATTCTCACCATTACAACACCAATTCAACTTACCATGCTTTTTACCATAACTTCATTCACACAGCGTTATGATTCCGTTTGTACTTCACACTAACACCACATCACAACACACCACACCACACTACACTACACCACACCATACCAAACCACACCACACCACAACACACAACACCACACCACACCACCAAACCACAACACCACCACATCAGTTGAACGTCAACATTATCATGGTGGTTCGGTCCACGTGTGAGTTGGAGACGTACATTGTGGCAGCTGAGAGGGTGAAGGAGTACACTGAAGTTGAAAATGAGGTGAGGTGTGGTGTAGTGTGGTGTGATGTGGTGTGGTGTGATGTGATGTGGTGTGGTGTAGTGTGGTGTGGTGTGGTGTGGTGTGGTTTGGTGTGGTGTGGTGTGGTGTGATGTGGTGAGGTGAGGTGTGGTGTGGTGTGGTGGGGTGTGGTGTAGTGTGGTGTGGTGTGGTGTGGTGTGGTGTGGTGTGGTGTGGTGTGGTGTGGTGTGGTGTGGTGTGGTGTGGTGTGGTGCGGTGTGGTGTAGTGTGGTGTGATGTGCTGTGGTGTGGTGTGGTGTGGTGTGTGGTGTGTTGTGTTGTGGTTGGGTGTGGCATTGTGTGGTGAAATGTGGTAGTGTGATAGTAATGGTAGCGGTGCTGTCGTAGTATAACTTTTGCGGTTTCAACCTTCATGAAAACCAGTTGCGGTACCCAAATTTAGACATTATTCACACTTTTCATGGAACCTTCTCACATCACAGGGCCCGTGGTACATAGAAGACAAGAGAGTTCCCAAGGGGTGGCCCACAGAAGGAAAAGTTTCTTTCAATGGCTATTCCACCAGATATAGGTTGGTGGATGGTGTCGCAGAAAGATAGATGGTGTTATAAAATGAGAGGTGTTAGGGAGGGGAGGATGGTGTGAATAAAAGGTGGTTGGTTACAATGAAGGATGGTTAGTGTGGTTGGAATGAAGGAAGGGTGGATGGTGTGGTTGGAAGGGTGGATGGTGTGGTTGGAAGGGTGGATGGTGTGGTTGGAAGGGTGGATGGTGTGGTTGGAAGGGTGGATGGTGTGGTTGGAAGGAAGGAAGGGTGGATGGTATGGTTGGAAGGGTGGATGGTGTGGTTGGAAGGAAGGAAGGGTGGATGGTGTGGTTGGAAGGGTGGATGGTGTGGTTGGAAGGGTGGATGGTGTGGTTGGAAGGGTGGATGGTGTGGTTGGAAGGAAGGAAGGGTGGATGGTATGGTTGGAAGGGTGGATGGTGTGGTTGGAAGGAAGGAAGGGTGGATGGTGTGGTTGGAAGGGTGGATGGTGTGGTTGGAAGGGTGGATGGTGGGGTTGGAAGGGTGGATGGTGTGGTTGGAAGGGTGGATGGTGTGGTTGGAAGGGTGGATGGTGTGGTTGGAAGGGTGGATGGTGTGGTTGCAAGGGTGGACGGTGGGGTTGGAAAATGGATGGTGTGGTTGGAAGGGTGGACGGTGGGGTTGGAAAATGGATGGTGTGGTTGGAAGGGTGGATGGTGGGGTTGGAAAATGGATGGTATGGTTGGAAAGGTGGATGGCGTGGTTGGAAGGGTGGATGGCGTGGTTGGAAAGTTTGAGTGCAGACCAGGTTTTAGATGTCGTTGAAGGGAAGGTGGTAGAACGAAGAAATGGAAGTTTGTGACTAGGAACTGAGCACTGACAACCAGCCACCGCACTGACACCACACCGGCACCGCAGGGCTGGCTTGGACCTGATTTTGAAGGACCTCAACGTGAGCATCAGATCGCAGGAGAAGGTTGGCATTGTGGGAAGGACAGGTGCTGGCAAGTCGTCCATGACGCTGGCTCTCTTCAGAATGGTCGAGGCGGCTGTGGGTTCGATCGAGATTGATGAAGTCAAACTGGCCGAGGTGGGACTACATGATGTCAGGAAGAACCTGACTGTCATTCCACAGGTGAAGTGTTGTGGGGGGTTGTGTTATGGTGTGGTGGTGTAGTGTGGTATGGTATGGTATGGTGTAGGAGTGTGGTGTGGTATGATGTGGTATGGCTGGTGTAATGGGAGGGGGTGTGTTGTGGTGTGGCTGGTGCAATTTTTGCGGATGGTGTGTCTTGTCTGGTCAGTGAGGTTAGTGAAGTTGCCCTGAGTTGTTTATTTGCTTGTTTTTTCATGTTTTTTTCGCTTGTTGACTGAATATAGAGCTCAAATGCATGAACAGTGCATGCATGTGGGATCAATGCATAAAGGGTGAATATGATATGTGTGCATTCATGCATGCCACCACACAGGACCCGGTTCTCTTCTCTGGTGACTTGCGCTTCAACCTTGACCCAGCCGGTCACTTCAGCGACGAGGAAATATGGAGGTCTCTAGAGCAGGTGGGTGGTTGCTTTGAGGCTTTAAAATAACAGCACCTTGCCACCGCTACCTTGACATCACTGCCTTGACACCACTTCCTTGACATTTATCACTTTGACATAATCATTTTGACATAATCATCTTGACATAATCATCTTGACATAATCATCTTGCCATAATCGTATTTAAATAATCTTATTGATAATCATTTTGACATAATTATCTTAACAACGTTGCTTTCTCCTTGTAGGCTCACTTGAAGGCGTATGTGGATTCGCTGCCTGAGAAGCTGAACCACGACTGTGGCGAGGATGGAGTGAACTTGAGGTATCTTCAACAAACCTCTCGTTTTCCTGCATTTCAACTCGAACGCTCTTGAAATCATCATCGGCTAATTCATCACTATCACCACCACCATCATTTCCACCACCACCATCATCTTCACCACCACCATCATTTTTGCCACCTCCACCACCATCTTCACCACTAACATCACCATCGTCTTCTCCACTATAACCAGCATTTTCACTTCTATTTTTTCTACAACCACCACCACCACAACCACCACCACCACAGTGTGGGTCAAAGACAGTTATTATGTCTAGCAAGGGCCTTGTTGCGTCGGTCCAAGGTGCTGGTGTTGGACGAAGCTACGGCCGCCATTGACCTTGAGACAGACTCTCTCATCCAGTCCACCATCAGACAACAGTTCAACCAGTGCACCATACTCACCATAGCCCACCGCATCAACACCATTCTCGACTACGATCGGTACTAACATTTGATGTTGCTTCAGTGTAGAAAGAAACAAAATGAATCGTTTTTATATTATTATTTATTTATTCATCTTTTATTATTTTCCAATCATACCTTCATTCACGTTGTTGTCGTTAGTCTGTGTACACAACTCCACACCTCTTCTTCTCTCTCAGCATCCTGGTGTTGGACAAGGGCGAAGTGAAAGAGTTTGCGCCCCCGCAGGAACTGATTGCAGACTCCTCCTCTATGTTCCACTCGCTTGTCAAGAGTGCCGGCTTATAAGTTTGCTTCACCGTGTGTTGTAGTCTTCACAAGGTGTTGGAGTGCTCACGAGGTGGATGCGTGTGGTAGAGTGGATGCGTGTGGTAGAGTGGATGCGTGTGGTAGAGTGGATGCGTGTGATTGAATGGTTGAATGGTTGAGTGGATGCATGTGCTTGAGTGGATGCATGTGGTTGAATGGTTGAATGGTTGAGTGGATGCATGTGGTTGAGTGGATGCATGCGGTTGAATGGTTGAGTGGATTCAGGTGGTTGAATGGTTGAGTGGATGAATGCGGTTTAATGGTTGAGTGGATGAATGGTGGAATGGATGAATGGTTGAGAGTGTTATTTTTTTGTTATGTTGGGCGCATTTGTACTAAAAAGTTAATTTTGTGTGCCATCCTTTTTTTCATTCGTCTCGCCAAGCGTTGTATGTAGAATAAGTCTTTGATGTAGCACCGTCTACTTGTATTCCTAGGAAGCTCTTTGTGTCATACACCTTTCCTTTGATTCTTGTCTTTTTTTATTCACTTTTTTGTTTTTTTAGGAATTTTAAAAATAAATTTCGTCGGAATTAACTGATAATACAACTTCATTATATACTTGGCTATCGAAAGTTACCAATAATAATATTCATTTTTAGTTTTTGACGATTTACTGATAAAAAATTCAAACGCATTATTTATTTTAGAACGATCTTTTTATTTTTGGAAACTATTGAAGCAGATCCGGATGCTGGAAATGCTATAAATTGGACAAAACGGTAAGGAAGTCATAATTTTATTTTTATACTTATAATGACAATTTCTTGCTATTTGCTGATGACGCAAAACTCATCACCGCATCAGAAGCAATAGTTTCTCTGCAGTCATCAATAAATGAACTTCGTCGATGGTGTGGGGAATGGGAAGTTGAAATCAACTTGAATGAAGGCGCCTGTGCGTGCTTCAATCACAAACTACTTGGTAAGAGTGCTCTGCTACGAACAAAGTTTTAAGAGCTTTACGAAAACAGTGTAAAGAAGTGATAGAAGTATGATTGGAGGGAGAAAGGTTCCATGAAAAGAGGGCACAGTAGGAAAGTGCAAATTTAACATGAGTATGATTAGATGGTATCCTAAAAAATGAGAACAAGTAGAAGATCTTACGATGAGGCAACTCAAAAAGGTCAGCTAAGTAATCGCTATGTAGTCCGCATACGCGACCCACTCCACAATGTAAAGGAGCCATTCACATCGTGCATCGTTCAACAATTCGTCTATGCACCACTTCCATGCACACGGGCCTACGATTGATCCCTGAGGACAGCCCTTTTCAGCTTCACGGCTTACCATCATGGATCTATCTTCGGCCATTAACGACACGCTTCTCCCACTAAAATATTTCTTTAATATATCAGAAATATAAGAGCTTATTCCTACTTTAATTAAATGGAATAATATCTAAGGCAACCATGAGTTATCAAAGGCGCCTTGGACATCAGTAAGTAACAAAAATACAAAATTTTCAACAGTTTTTTTCATTTAGTCATAAGCTAATCTAATCTTTTCTAATCTAATTTAGATTGTAATCATGTATTTCATTCAAAGAGACAATTTTTATGAACCTTGCTCACAACATAAACAGATACATTAAAATTTTTATGATGTTTCATGACATCAAACCTTTCAGAAGTGTTTGAATGAGCACTCGTATAAAAAAGCACTTTCGAAAATTTTCATACAGAATTTTCAAAAATCCTATAAAATAAAACTTTGAGCTAAAAACTTTAAATTTTGGATTTTATTCCAAAAGGAACGCATTAGGATAAAATAAAAAAGAATTTCTGTTTTCATTGTTGTTGCTGAAAGCCGCTCTCATGAAAAAATTCGATTAGTGGCCACAAAATGAAAGCTCTAACTAGCTTGAAAGCTTTTATAAATTTTAAAATGTGATTTTGAATTTTTTTCTGTAAAAAAATTAATTATTCATGAATTTGTAATCGAATCTGCGCATAAATTAGCTGGAATAACTAATGAAACAGTCATTTTATTTGCAAAAATTATAACCGAGTAGATAAAAAGTTAAGGTTTCTGCGTGAAACCTCAACAAACAGAATAGGTTTGATTGCGACGCTAAGAAAGTTGATAGTTTTGGTGGCATTTGAAGCAAGTTCACTAGCTAAGCTATATTTCTATTAATTTTTTTATAGTCCTGCCAAAACGTATTGAAACTTGACTACAAAATATCATCTCGTCATTGTATTAACAACAAAGTATCATCTCGTCATTGTATTGACAACAAAACTTCAAAAAACTCAATGACTCATTTTTTAAAAGTCTATATTCTATCGAGGTCCCCGCGAAAGAAATTTGATTTAAAGAATTTTAAATTTCCATTATTTTCAATCTTTTTGGACGAAGTTTTACACAAACAATTTCCGTGACTAGCTTTGTGATGATGCTTTATCTGAATCATGAAGGATCATTGTTCAGAGCAACTTGCATATAAGCGATAATAATCCTTACACATTAAGAGGTGAACAGATGGCGAAGGTTCAAAGGATTTTATCATAAAAATTTTGAGCTAGCAAAGAGGTCGATGAGAAGAGACTACTTAGAATGCTTGGTTCTGTGTCTGCAGATGGAGAACTGCATGTCCGTGAACGTCTCTCCCTCCAAAGAGTGCGTCCTCAACAACATGAACAACCAGAGTATCACCGTGGCTGATTCCTCGTGGGACTAGTTCATGATGTATTGACGTGTGAGTTGCACTCATTCAACGTACTCATAGACGCCTCTTGACGGACATTAGTAAAAGATCGTCTGTCAAGAAGCTTTAGACGAGGTAATTGACTCTAAAATGCACTATTTTGCTTCTGAAGACATAATTTTGCAAAAATGTCACTTTCTGCATGACATTTGGAAGGATGCAATCACCAAATGCTTATCAAAATGAAACATTTGTTAAAAGTTATGTGATAGAACAATTAATGATGAGGATTTTCTTACTCTTCAGTTCATTCGTTTGATCCTAAAGTCTTTTTTTTTCATTTCACGTTGAAATTTTTCAAACTTTCCGGTTAATTAAAAATTGTTTTTGGCTTTTTCGTCATAAATGTAACAACAAATCGAGCGTCTGACGCAGTTGATACAACAGAGACTGTGAACAATAATTCCAATGCGACTGAAAAGCAGACAACTCGATAGGATCACTCAAATATCAAGTGAGTGGTTCATTTTTCTTTTGAGCCCGAAAGTTTAATGTTTGAAAACTGATCTTCAAAGTTAACCGAGACAAGAAGAGAAGTATTATGTGAAAATCTTCAAGTATTCGGAACTAGTATTGGTTTAATCAACTTCAGTGAACTTCGGTTACATGATTGATTACAGATATCTAAATTTATTAATTAGTGATAAGAAATTATTAATTATTAAATAATAAATATCAATTTTTAATTATTAAATAATGAATATTAAATATTAAATATTAAATATAAATTTTATTTCTTTACAAAATGAGGATTGACTGGATTAAAAAGAAGGTTAGGTGTGTCTTGTTCTCAATTCGCCTGCTCGATACCTCACTAGGACTAGCGATTACGGCTGAAAAATGAGAGTTTATGAATCCATGCAAAAGGCGTCTTTACGTCTATAACGAGGTGGAATGAGTGCATTTCACACGTCAATACATCATGAAATAGTCCCACGAGGGATCAGCCACGGTGATACTCTGGTTGTTCATGTTGTTGAGGACGCACTCCTTGGAGGGAGAGACGTTCACGGACATGCAGTTCTCCATCTGCAGACACAGAACCAAGCATTCCAGATGGTCTCTCTTCATCTGCATTCTTGCTACCTCCAAGTTAGTCTGGTAGTGTCCTCTGAACCTTCGCCATCTGTTCCTCTCTGAGTATGGAGGTGATTGAACAAAGCAAATTTTGAGTGTGCACTATTTTTCTAGTTATAAAGCCAACATTATTCGAAATTGATAAGCTTATTCAGAATACGACTTCATAAGTTGTCAAAGTGAGGCAGGTTTGATTACGTATTTCTATGGCAAAGGCTTCAAGCTCGCAAATTGTTAAAAATCGACGTTCGACTGGTTGCTGGAGAATGATGTGGGTGGCCACTGGGACAGGAGCGATGCAGTTGAGTTTGACGATGGCTGAAGGATTAAATGGATCAGGAAACTGGTTGCAGACGTGGTAAGTGCCTCTGACCACCCCTGCTTCGTATGCGTTTGTGGAAAGACCCACAATGAGGTTGTTCGAGCGCTCCGCTTCCGTGGCAGGGTGTGATCAGTATGTGTGCATAGTTTATTATAAAAAAATGTTTTTAATGAAATAAAATTAAAATGGTAATATAGGCCAGCTAACGAAATAAATGTCGACCGTAGAACACGACATATTCTACGTAGTAGAAATTCTGCATGTCACAGATCCACCACGAGCCATAGTTTGTATGGCTACACTGGAAGTTGAAAGCACTAGAGTCACGGTTTCCATTCACTGCCAACTCTGGAAGGTTTTGAAACGGTTTTTTTATCTATAAGCTTTCCATTCGTTCAATTGAGTTCCACCAACACTCACCACGGTTGATTTTAAAGTCCGCTAGCGAATTGCTACTTCCGCCAATGATTAGTTGCGTCTATTAAGCGTTTTCCATTTTCACTTTTCAGTTTTTAACTTTTTAAAACCAGTTACTCGCAAAGAGAACAATTTACTTCATTTCATAAAGTGACTTCATAATGTCTATAGAAAGTGGAGAATTCCTCTAAAATATGCTTTAATTATCAGCTCTTTCGAACAAAGATTAAAACACTGCGTAGACTTGAAAGCTGTGTTTGAAAGCAACCAAATTTTCAAACTTTCCTACCTGCGTCCATTGGTGCCCATGTGTCCTTCTGCCGTGCTGGCTTGTTGAGCAGAATGTTGAATGCTGTAGGGACAACATAAGTAGCCAGGTGAAAGGTCTAGACTTTCAAACCATTTAAACATCTCTCGATTCATCTCGCAACAAACGCACAACGGCTCAGACCCATGAGTGATTTGTAAATTCAATAAAATACTCAGAGTGGGTGTGTAGCTTCCAAAAGAATACAGGACTGATTGAAACGAAAGGTAGACATGAAACATATATAGCATGCTGGCCCTTATGCGAGCTAACTTCTCTTTCGTCCAGTCCTTTCATTATGCAAATGATTTGATTAGGTTAGATTATATTAAAGAATATTTTTATTATTGTTTCTGCTCTTTATAATCTTTTTACAGCATCTTTTGACTGAATAGTTTCAAAGACTGACCTGCTCCTGTAGCGAAAACCAGTAAAAGGGCTTTCAGTGATGTGTTTAGTAACATCCTATCGTTTCACGGGAAGATTCTCCAAGGAAACAAGTGATCATGTAACAAGTGAAAAGATTAACTCTCGAATGTTGGTTTTCCAAACCACCTTTTCTTTCGGTACCGAAATCGCCTCCCGAGAGTTAATTTATGGTTATATAAGCGCCTTTGAACAATATATAAGCTGTGCTTTACAAATATTACATCAGATAAATGAGAAATGTCTCCTGAATCCACATTAAACGTTTTCAAAGACAATGCATTTCCGGAATTCTTTTTAATTTGCATAACCTTTTGTTCACAGCGGAAATTTTTCGTCGCAACGAGTGGATGTTCGTATGGAGGCCTGAATGATGTATAAGAACTTTTAGGAAATTCAGCTGCAGTCAATTCAACTCTGTATAGAAATTATTTTTGAAAGTTAAAAATTGGTCGGCTGTGAACAAAACCAAGCCATTAGAGACTTGGCAGTTCTTTTTTCAACAAAAAATTATTTAAAATTTTGGCCTTTTTTAAATGGGAGCTCATTGTTCGAAGTCAATGGGCGACTCAAAAGGTGGATTAATGCAAATTAGAACCTGAAATGAAAAGTTCCAATGGCTTAATACTCGAAACTCATACACTCGACTTCATTCCTGTTTAATCTAATCTAATCAAATCATTTTTATAGCGCTGCTTACACACTGTTCAAGAGCGCTCTGGTACGAACCGTTCCAACAACAAAGTTTCAAGACCTTTACGTAAACAAAGTAGAAAAGTGAAAGAAGTGAGATTGGGAAGAAGAGAGTTCCAAAAAGGGGCCGCAGTAGGAAAGTGCAGATTCAGCATGAATATCATTAACTGGTAACTTGAAAAATGAGAATGAGTAGAAGATCTCAGTCCCTTAGCAGGAGGCAGCTTAAAAGGGGCTGTTACTTAGATAAGTGAGTGTTTATTTTTTTGGCATGAGATTGCAGAGTTTGAAAACTGATGTTCTAGTAAAAAGCAACCAGTATAAAAAATAAAAGCAAGAGTTATATGTGAGAACTTATGAGTATCAAGAACTAAGCGGGCAGCGCTATTAAAAGCTTTGGTGAGAGGGTGTAGCGTGGTCTCTAGGAGTCCATAGTATGAAGAGTTATAATAGTCGAAGCGGGACAAAATAAGCAACAAACTAATAATTTGAGAGCGGGATTGTTCAGAAATAGTTTCAGTTGTGGAGGTATGTTGGAAGAAGACAGAAATATATTCTTGGAAGAGCTGTGGAGAAGGGAGGTTTTGATACAATAGTCTAGAAAAAGAACCCCATTGAGACTTGGGAAAAAAGGAGGTCTTATGGAGTCAATGAGAAAAAGGAATGCTTAGAGTAGAGAAGACTCTCGTAGGATGATAACTCTTCCTGCCATTTGTCCCATGAGGCTGTAGAACAGACTGCCCGGTAGACTCATTCAAGCTTCCGAAGAGCCTTTTTGGCAAGAATGCAGGCTATCAAACCAAGGAGCTTCAGAAAAAGAAGCGGAAAGAGAGAGTCTGTAAGAAAACAGCATCAAAACTTGCAAGAAGAAAGTCATTGAAAGCTGTTAGAAAAAGGTTGGAGTCAGATAAAGAAAGAGGATCGAAGGAAGACTAAAGAAAATAGAAGAAGACTTATTGAAATGTTTGAAATATTTTATTTCTTCAAATAACACGAAACACATTTAAAAAAATTTCCCGGTTTTGACAGACGCCACAAGCAGCACTGACAGCCAAGTTTTCTCAAAAGCGATGATTAGAGAAATATGCTCAAAATATTATACTTGGTGCGGTGACTCTATTGCACATCTCCAACCTCAGTGACAAAGTCACAAGATCCGTAGACTTCATGTTCCCCTAGCGAATAGTTTCTAAGTTCTGCTGTAATCTAGTTTGATCTTCACAATCTAGTAGGCTCGTAGCTGTAATCTGTTTCAATTTCAAAATATTAATCACTTTCACATAAAAAAATGTTTATGCTTGTCAGCCAAGAGAACTGTTCTGAGGCTTGGAAGGGTCCACAGAGCACTCAGTACTACACCCTCACGAGACTAATGGCAGAGAGAACTATCTTCCCGTAGAAATTTCCTCAAAAAAAAATTATTTTTACAGAATTTTTTTATTTAAATATTTTTCATTAAATCTGCCTCATTATCCGACTCAGAAGGGGTTCTCTCTCGGATTCTCGCAAAAGCGAACATTTCTGATTGGTTGACCATGTTTTAACTCACGAAAAAAATCCATTGGAAAGCTTTATTAAACATCGGTTTGCTCAGACGAGTGCAAATAATCCTTTGAAAAACTCCTTCAATGTTACGCAATCCACAATGAAATGGTTAGGAGGTATGTAAAGCCTTCAAGGGAATTATGGCCTCGAAGCTCTACGGAGTTTATGCCACAATAATAATCGTTTTTTTGTGTGTTGTGTTGTAATACAAAAGTGAAATTTAAAACCTCACCATAGAGTGGTGCTCAGACAACCTCATTGTGGGTCTTTCCACAAAGGCATACGAAGCAGGGGTGGTCAGAGGCACTTACCACGTCTGCAACCAGTTTCCTGATCCATTTAATCCTTCAGTCATCGTCAAACTCAACTGCATCGCTCCTGTCCCAGTGGCCACCCACATCATTCTCCAGCAATCAGTTGCACGTCGATTTTTAACAATTTGCGAGCTTGAAGCCTTTGCCATAGAAATCCATAATCGAGCGTGGTTCCTCGTAACAAACAAATAATTTGGATGCTCCAACCAGCTTATTGACTAAGAATAATGTTTTATTTCGATCCGGAAAAACATCGCATCTATTGGTTGCTTAATTCATTCACCTCCATACTCAGAGAGGAACAGATGGCGAAGGTTCAGAGGACACTACCAGACTAACTTGGAGGTGGCAAGAATGCAGATGAAGAGAGACCATCTGGAGTGTTCGCTTGTGTGTCAGAAAGTGGTTACTGATTATGACCTTCCGATACAAATGAAGCGTGAAACGAAAAGTTGGCATTTTGATTTTTAAACTTTTGCTTGGGGATATTTTTTCAATATTTCAATATTTTTGGGGAATGTTTTCACCGAAGATCTGATGATGAGTTGTGTTACGCATGGAAAACCATGCAAAGGTATCGTGTTCCACTAACACTGTCGACTTGTGGGAAGCAAAAGACGTGAAAAAAGTGAGCAAGTTCAATGGAGTTGATGCTTGAAAATATTTGAAACTCCTCACAAACAACATGTGCCTTTCACGAGTTTGAAAAAGATTCGCACCACAGAGACTCATTCAATCAACGTGACCAGAAATAAGTGAAGCAGGTTTCATTAGAAAAACGAACTGACAAGTATACGAACTTTGCAGAACATGGAATGTGTAATCAAGCTTCAATTTAATCAATGGTGGTGCTGATACGTCTTTGGCCTTAAAATTTTGTTTTTCAAACCGTTTGTAGCAAAGCGCTCATGAACGGTGCTCATCAGCGCTATACAAATGTTTGATCAGTTCAGATCGAACTAAAACACGAAGCAAGTCACGAGTGTCCGTCAAGAGGCGTCTACAGCTACGTTGAATGAGTGCAACTCACATGTCAATACATCATGAAATAGTCCCACGAGGGATCAGCCACGGTGATACTCTTGCGGCTCATGTTGTTGAGGACGCACTCCTTGGAGGGAGAGACGTTCACGGACATGCAGTTCTTCATCTGCAGACACAGAACAAAGCATTCCAGATGGTCTCTCTTCATCTGCATTCTTGCTACCTCCAAGTTAGTCTGGTAGTGTCCTCTGAACCTTCGCCATCTGTTCCTTTCTGGAAACCAGAGTGAAAATAGTTGTCAATCTGAGCTGAGAAATAGTTCGCCTTGAGTCGGCAAAATTCAGATAAGTTGATTACCGGAACTTTTATGACAAAGTGAAGTTTTTGATTCATAAAACTAATTTTTATTGCGTATCTTTAGTATTTCACAAATAATCCATCATAACCTTTAAAGGTTTGTTCAGCAAGCCTTCAATTTTCATGATTGCACTAGTGTTTTTCAACATCACACCTCTACAACAGTGACACTATTTGTTTAAACATTTTGACGTTTTCTTACGTATTGGCTGGATAAAGGCTTCTAGCTCGCATACTGTTAGGGCTCCTGTTTCGGCTGGTAGCTGGAGAATGATGTGGGAGGCTGGTGGGGTGGGAGCGATGCAGTTTAGTTTGACAACTGCATTGTCATAAAATGGATCAGGAAACTGGTTGCAGACGTGGTAAGTGCCTCTGACCACCGCTTTTTCGTATCCCTTTGTGGAAAGACCCACAATAACGTAGTTTAGGCGTTCCGCTATGGTGAGGTTGAGATGTCACATTAAGCCTTAACAATACTATTCATAAACTTTAATTTTTAAATTTATTTGGTTAAATGTGTAAAACTTTGATAATTTTCATATTTGTTAAAAAGAAATTTGATAATCTGATATTTGAAAGAGATCTTCAGTCTAACCGAGAGAATCTCGACCGTAAATCACAACGTGGTCAACAAAGTAGAAATTCCTCATGTCGCATATCCACCAGGAGGTGTAGTCGGTGTGAGAACACTGCAGATATTTGGGGTTCGGTTGCTTGCCACCGTCCACCGCCTTACCTGAAAAGTTTGGAACCTTTACTGACCGCTGAAAAGTGGTTTGCTGCTAATAACAAATAAGAAATCGGCAACTCTAAAGAGAAATACAGTGGTGTGGCTCAGCTGATCGTTTAAAAAAATTTTGTTTCGTTTACTAATCTTCCAGCTTGTAGTTCTTTAGGTTTTCATTGTATCTAACCTGCTACCATGTCATCGAAGGTGTCTCCTTGACGCGCCGGTTTGTTGAGCAGAATGTTGGTACTTTCGTTCAAAACATGTCCTTCAGAGGTTGATTTCGAATGATATTGAAACACTTAAAGCAGTTATTGACGATTCACCAGCTACAAAACCTCTGAAGGCGTAGTCGCCTCTAGCGAGTGGTCACGTGCTGCTCTAACAAGTAATATCCGCAATTGATTGCATTGTGAGCCTTTATATAAACAAAAAAGTTTAACTTGCAAAACATCAACTGAGAACAAAGAAGGAAAATCTCGCTGAAATGGCTGAGCAGATCAAGCTATTGTGAAACTATTGCTTTCTCAAGCTTGAACATATGGCCTCTAGAAACTCATTCAGTGTCTGAGAAGGAGGTGGCTCACCCGATGAACTTGCTCCAAAAACCACCAAGGTTAGCAACACTTCCAGCAAAATAATCAGAGCCATTTTTCTGTCTGTAGGTAATTTTTTGTATATTTACTAAAGAAATTCAACACAGAACTGTCGAGGTGGAGTCTTCTTGGTCACCAAGATCTTTCTGATATAAGAACCCGCGTCTGACAAGGGCGATGTTAACGGTCTTTTATGCATTCTAGAAAGTTCTTTTGTGGCAAATTCACAAGAAAGGTATGCAACTCTCAAGAAGAAGAAATGCTTCCTAGAAACAAAACCTTGCGCTTTTCCTTGATTGAACACACAAAAGAATTAACTTTGTTTCAAATCTCTTTTGTGGAAAATATTTTGTTTCGAAATTAATTTTAAGCTTGAAAACTTTTTTGTTCTTTTATTATTTCTCCTTCTCCTCCCTCCCTCTTTGCGCTTTTGTTATCTTCAATGACGATGGCGACAAAGACAGTCAGTTTTAAGTGGAACACTTTTTGGCGGGAAACCACATTCAAGGAAACACTTACTCCGAATAAAAGGCTTTTTAGAATAAAAAAACTTTTGAATGAAAAGGAAACTTCGAATGAAAGAACATTTTTTCTGAATGAAGAGTGCTAAGTGATTTTTTGTGAAGTCGTCCAAGTTAAATGTTTAAAAGTGAAAGGTTTCATTTGTTTCAAGTAAAAGTCCGTCCAAACGACGTTATTTCAACAAAAAGGTGGTGTCAGTCGGAATTTATATTTCACAACACATCCCAAACTAATATAAGCGTTAAGTGCATACGAAATTTCATCATCAAAAAATCTAAAAATTTAAACCAAAGCTCGCCTGTTTACGTCTTATAGTTAAACAAGCTAACCATTGTGCCACAGATGCACAGGCACGTTGCAAGAAATCAAGTTAAAAAATTATATAGCTGAATTAAAATAAATTAATAAATGATAAAAATAAAAGAAATGAATAAATGATAAAAATAAAATTATAAAAATAAAATAAATGAATAAAAATCCGAATTTTACAAAAATTCAGTGTAAATTCAGAGTAAACTCAAGACTATAGAATCCACTTATCTTTTCAATGTTATTGAGTTTCTTTTTGCGTTGTTGCCTGCTGAAGTATGCGAGTACTCAACCTTACCTAACCTTACCTAACTTAACCTAAACTAATCTATTGTAATCTAATCTAATCAAGACATTTGTAACGCGCCTCTTAGCACTATGTCAAAGGCGCTCAAGCAAGAACGCGGCGTCGTGAAACCTGATGTAACAGTGGACTTTCTTTTTTCAGAGTCTTCATCAGATCAAGTACAGACACACGCTGTTACAAAACCATGTTTCATAGCGTTTCTTCTCACAAGGAATCGTCTCTTCGCGTGAATTATCAAATATTTACAAACCAACGAAGATTATAAAAAATAAATTAAAAAAATATAAATAAATGAATAAATGAATGAATAAATAAATAAATGAATAAATAAATAAATAAATAAATAGTCTTCATTAGATCAAGTCTAGACATACGCTGGAAATGATAACTCAAAAAGTCGGAGTGAAAACAAATGGACGAAAACCTGCTTAAAATCATTTTTCATCATCGCAGAAAGCTTCGCACCCTTCTCGCTTGAGGAGGTTCTATTTTGTTGGAAAAAAAACATTTTTTTGTTTGCAAAAAATATATTCTGTTTGGAGAAAAATATTTTATTTAGAAAAAATGTTTATAAAAATATTTTTTAATTAAAAAAAAAAGTTTATTTATTCATATTCAGTGGCCTCGAAACTCTACGGGGTTAATGCCACTATAATAATATTCGTTTTTGTATTGTATTGTATTGTATTGTATTGTATTGTATTGTATTGTATTGTATTGTATTGTATTGTATTGTATTGTATTGTATTGTATTGTATTGTATTGTATTGTATTGTATTGTATTGTATTGTATTGTATTGTATTGTATTGTATTGTATTGTATTGTATTGTATTGTATTGTATTGTATTGTATTGTATTGTATTGTATTGTATTGTATTGAGCGGAAATTTCCAAAGAGTAACAGTTCTATAAGAGAAAGAATTTGCATATATAATGTGTAAAGCACATCACGAGCGATCGCTTACATCAAGCAATATCTTTCGAGTTTTTACGAACTAATAAATTGAAAAATGTGATAACAATACAATACAATACAATACGATACGATACGATACGATACAATACAATACAATACAATACAATAAAATACAAGAAAATACAATAAAATACAATACAATACAATACAATACAATACAATACAATACAATACAATACAATACAATACAACACAATACAATACGATACAATACGATACAATACAATACAATACAATACAATACAATACAAATACGAACTTTATTATAGTGGCATTAACCCCGTAGAGTTTCGAGGCCACACAACTGTTTGGCGTGCAATTGCTAGGCACTGTTTTTATTTGAAAAAATAAATGAACTTTTCATGGTAATTCGAATGTGGAGCTTTTCCAGTGAGAAGAAAATTAAGATTTCAAGTGATGCGTTGATGGCGCACTCAGAACATTCAGTACACTCCTGTTTGTGGCATGCTATTGCGAGGACACAACGTTGACATGAAAACAGAACAAAAGTCAGTTGTATGACTCACGTCTGCCTTGACATTCAAAACATGACTGCCCATTCAAAACTTTCGTTTCCATTATATCCTTGTTCGAAGACTTTTATGATACAATACAACAAACATACAAACACGAATATTATTATAGTGGCATTTATACAATACAGCAAACATACAAACACGAATATTATTATAGTGGCATTAATACAATACAACAAACATACAAACACGAATATTAGTATAGGGGCATTAATACAATACAATACAAATCAAACACGAATATTATTATAGTGGCATTAATACAATACAATACAATACAAACACGAATATTATTATAGTGGCATTAATACAATACAATACAAACACGAATATTAGTATAGGGGCATTAATACAATACAATACAAATCAAACACGAATATTATTATAGTGGCATTAATACAATACAATACAATAAAAACACGAATATTATTATAGTGGCATTAATACAATACAATACAAACACGAATATTATTATAGTGGCATTAATACAATACAATATAATACAAACACGAATATTATTATAGTGGCATTAATACAATACAATACAAACACGAATATTATTATAGTGGCATTAATACAATACAATACAAACACGAATATTAGTATAGGGGCATTACTACAATACAATACAATACAAACACGAATATTATTATAGTGGCATTGATCCCGTAGAGTTCCGAGGCCACATAGAAAGAGCATTTATAACATGATGATAAGGCCTCCAAAACCGTTCAACACTTATCTTTTGTTCACAACGACAATTTGCCCGTTGTGGACAAAATTTGATGGGAAAAATTCCCATTAGAGAATTGTTTGAATAATCGTCGTTTTTGGTTAATGAGTGACCAAATGGAACAATGCGTCAGATGCAGTGTACTGAAGAAAGGTTGGTAACTGAAAACAAGAATTTTTGAATTGAAAAATGAAGAGGTAATAGTTTGCCATGATAAATGATAAACAAGGAAGAGCTGTCAATCAATTACGAAGAAGAAAAAAAAGAAAAAAACCTTTTTAGCTTCGACAACAATCATTGTTTGCAATTTGTGATTATTTCATTTCACCCCTCCATCTGAAGCCTCCTTAAATACCGGGGGAGACAGGTGGATTCTCAATTTCATACAATTTCCCCAAAACACATTTTATTTCATGTTTTTAATGAAATAACGTTTAATAAGCTCTTTCGATAAAACCATTCCAAAGGTTTTGAAATTATGCTTGTATCTTTCGAAAGTGTTATTGGAATGAATCGCTGACGTCACATAGATGAAGGCGTGAATGAGGATATAACTTTTCAAATTTATTGACAGAAGTGTGTGCGTGAAAGAAGATGTTTGTGATCGGGATACTGACAGCGTTGGCAGTGTTGGTGACCTTTGAAGACACTTCATCCGGTGAGCTACATCACTCTCAAAACAACCCAAACGAGTGTTTAGTGGTCATGAATTCACCATTGAGGTGGAATGGTTCACTATACATGGAGTCACTCAACCACGCTAGCACTGGTTCTGTTCTGTTGTTTCTAGTTGAAGTGTTCCTCACTTGATGAAGGCCTCAACTGTCCATATGAAACTCTGCAATTGATTCTCATAGAGTAGCACGCTGACCACTCGTTAAAAAGACAACACTTCCAGAGTTATCGTAGCTTGAAAGTCTTCATTAACTGCTTCCATACTTTGAGTAAAAGTTGAACTTGCACCTCTCAGGACAACTTATGAAAGATTTTCCACTTTAAAAATTTCCGCTTGGAAGACCTCACAACAAAGTTCACTAGAGACTTTTTCACATAAATTGTTTATGTCATTCAAAAGAAGTATTTTTATTCGACAGAGTCTTTTTATTCGGAATAAGTGTTTCCTTGAATGTGTTTTCCCGCCAAAAAGTGTTCCACTTAAAACTGACTGTCTTTGTCGCCATCGTCATTGAAGATAACAAAAGCGCAAAGAGGGAGGGAGGAGAAGGAGAAATAATAAAAGAACAAAAAAGTTTTCAAGTTTAAAATTAATTTCGAAACAAAATATTTTCCACACAAGAGATTTGAAACAAAGGTAATGCTTTTGTGTGTTCAATCAAGGGAAAGCGCAAGGTTTTGTTTCTAGGAAGCATTTCTTCTTCTTGAGAGTTGCATACCTTTCTTGTGAATTTGCCACAAAAGAACTTTCTAGAATGCATAAAAGACCGTTAACATCGCCCTTGTCAGACGCGGGTTTTATATCAGACAGAGCTTGGTGACCAAGAAGACTCGACCTCAAGAGTTCTGTGTTGATTTGCTTTCATGAATATGAAATGGAAAAACGTTGATAACCTTGGTGGTTTTTGGAGCAAGTTCATCGGGTGAGCCACCTCCTTCTCAGACACTGAAGGAGTTTCTAGAGGCCATATGTTCAAGCTTGAGAAAGCAATAGTTTCACAATAGCTTGATCTGCTCAGCCACTACAGCGAGATTTTCTTTCTTTGTTCTCAGTTGATGTTTTGCAAGTTAAACTTTTTTGTTTATATATAGGCTCACAATGTAATCAATTGCGGATATTACTTGTTAGAGCAGCACGTGACCACTCGCTAGAGGCGACTACGCCTTCAGAGGTTTTGTAGCTGGTGAATCGTCAATAACTGCTTTAAGTGTTTCAACAGCATTTGAAATCAACCTCTGAAGGACATGTTTTGAACGAAAGTACCAACATTCTGCTCAACAAACCGGCGCGTCAAGGAGACACCTTCAATGACATGGTAGCAGGTTAGATACAATGAAAACCTAAAGAACTACAAGCTGGAAGATTAGTAAACGAAACAAAATTTTTTTAATGATCAGCTGAGCCACACCACTGTATTTCTCTTTAGAGTTGCCGATTTCTTATTTGTTATTAGCAGCAAATCACTTTTCAGCGGTCAGTAAAGGTTCCAAACTTTTCAGTTAGGGCGGTGGACGGTGGCAAGAATCCGAGCCCTAGAAATCTGCAGTGTTCTCACACCGACTACACCTCCTGGTGGATATGCGACATGAGGAATTTCTACTTTGTTGACCACGTTGTGATTTACGGTCGAGATATTCTCGGTTAGACTGAAGATCTCTTTCAAATATCAGATTATCATATTTCTTTTTAACAAATATGAAAATTATCAAAGTTTTACACATTTAACAAAAAGAATTTAAAGGTTAAAGTTTATGAATAGTATTGTTAAGGCTTAATGTGACATCTCAACCTCACCATAGCGTGGCGTTTGAACAACCTCATTGTGGGTCTTTCCACAAAGGCATACGAAGCAGGGGTGGTCAGAGGCACTTACCACGTCTGCAACCAGTTTCCTGATCCATTCGGTCCATTAGCCATCGTCAAACTCAACTGCATCGCTCCCACCCCACCAGCCTCCCACATCATTCTCCAACTACCAGCCGAAACAGGAAAGCTAACCGTATGCGAGCTAGAGGCGTTTATCCAGCCAATACGTAAGAAAACACGGTTTCATTTTTTTAAAGTAAGATAACATGCAGAGGTACTATGGCATACATTATGATTAACGCTTCATACACAAACTTTGAAAAAACTTTCATCAATAATTCCAATGAATTTAATGCTTGAAGGTAGATTGAAGGTATAAATACAATTTTAAAAAAAGTTTAAAGCAGATGAGTGCTTATATCACGTTCGGTCACACCACTTATTATCACTTCCATATTCAGAGAGGAACAGATGGCGAAGGTTCAGAGGACACTACCAGACTAACTTGGAGGTAGCAAGAATGCAGATGAAAAGAAGCCATCTGGAATGCTTGGTTCTGTGTCTGCAGATGGAGAACTGCATGTCCGTGAACGTCTCTCCCTCCAAGGAGTGCGTCCTCAACAACATGAACAGCCAGAGTATCACCGTGGCTGATCCCTCGTGGGACTATTTCATGATGTATTGACGTGTGAGTTGCACTCATTCAACGTAGCTGTAGACGCCTCTTGACGGACACTCGTGAAAGACCCACCTTCAAATAGCTTTAAGCGTTTTCACAATGGAACTTTCCTTTATTGAGGTCCTTTCATCATAGATAGTTCAAACTCGTTCGTTGCTTGAAGACATCCATTGAACCTCTGTGATAAAAATAAATTTCAAAGGATGTGGTTGGCTAATATGAAGAAGAAGAAGCAACATTCGGAAGAACAAAATCAATTTTTCATTGAATTATAATTCAAACATTTTGAAACGGTTTTACTCGCTGTGGACTATTGAGGGACTGGACACTCTAGGACGGCATCTGTACTTTAATTGAGTTGCCGCTTTTGAAACTCAAATTTTAACTCACCCGAACACAATTTACTGCGAAATAGGCTGATTAATATGCCGCAGGCGCAGACGGGCTAGCCATACATAATAAATAACTTAATTAAGATGTAACTTGAAGTTTTCTGAATAAATACGTTGAAACTAGCGAATTTTGAATGCATTGTTGAAATGCATCTTCTTTGTGAGTGCACGGATGGGCGTTTTGTGTGGAATCGTCGCCTTGACAACGACAATGAGCAAGTCTGCATGCGAACAAAGAAAGAAGAGAGTTTCTTTGAAATTCTTTTTGCTCAAAGAAACTCAAAAATTGATTTTTTTTTTAAATTTGAATAAAATATTTTATTAACAATGCGAATTGTGAACAAAGGTTCGAATCTTTTTCTTCTCGAAATTTCATTTTTCTAGTTTAAAAAAGAAAACTGCCTTTTGAATTTTTAGCACTTTTTCGAGGCCAGTCAATCAACTTCAGTGCGCTGTTTGTTTCAAGCAACTTTTTTCTAAATTTTTTTTGTCTTTTGAATCGATTGATATTTCTATTTTTTTAAACAACTGAAACTTTTTCTAATAAATTTCTGCCACCATTGATGGCAGTGAAGAAGATTTGTTCTTTGTTCTGGTCATCAACGTGTCTTGTCGTTGCTAGGTGCTGACTTTTATATAAGAGTTCGATTCATGAGCACGAATTTGATTGCTTTAAAGTTGGAAAAAATCTGAAATACTTTTGAGCTTTCTTCGGAAGGAAAAGTTTAACTTCCTTCAACTATTACACAAGAGGTGAGCCGAAGAGAGAGATGCAGTTGAGGGCATTGTTGGCAATCAGCTTGGTGCTCTTTGAAACATGCTTTTTCGGTGAGCTCACTTGCTTCTTGCTCATCTTGTTTCTTCTTTCTCGTCTGTCGCCTTCAGCGCAGTAGCCATTGACTTACCCCGTGAAACGTGATTTTCGGGGTTTAATTCCCGGTTAAGTCTTGACTTTGACAAATTAATAGAAAGGTTTATGAAGGGAAGTCCAATGAAAAGATAGACGCCGTGCTAGCATGCTCAAACACACCCGAGCTTCATAGCTTCGAACTTGAGAGGTCGCCTGTTCGCCCAGCAGCGAGAAGAGCCGCTCCTCTGGAGCGCCTTCGAAATGTTGCATAAAATTATGAGAAATGCGTTGATCATTCCAGCTTGAATAGATTCATTTTGGTACCTTGTTGAGAAACCGATGAGGTCTTTGAAGATTTGGAAAAGTTAAGCTCCATTGTAATTTCCAAGGGAACACTACATCGTGAATTTGAACTTGGCAGGACAAAATCTTGACGAAAATACCAACATTCTACTCAACAAACCAGCACGCCAAGGCGATGATTTTATTGGTCTGACGGCAGGTAAAGTTGAAAGTTATTGATTCATAATGACTTGAGTTAATTTTTTTCCAATTGTCAATTTCATGAAAATGTTCAGAATCTCTAGTTTCATACAGTGGTGTGGTAATAATCGCTCAATTAGAAAAATTTACTGGTAATCTAATCTAATCTATACTAATTTAAGCTAATCTAATCTAATCTAATCTAATCTTATTCATTCCAATCTAATCTAATTAAGACAGTCGTAATGCGCCCTTAGGCACAAGATGCATTGATCATTTCAGATCTTGCAGTGGATGGTCTCAAGAGGCAGTACCTGTATATGAGAGAGTGTTCACACACGTATGAAACCTCATGGTGGATATGCGACATGCAGAGCTTCTACTTCGTTGACCATGTCGTCATATACGGTCGAGAAACTTTGGGTTAGAAAACCTATTTTATTAAACATTTTTTGAAGTTATGAATGTCCACATAAAACCAGGAAGTAAACAACTAACACACTGACCACATTCTTCTTACGAAGCGTACCGTTCAGACAACCTCATTGTGGGTCTTTCCACAAAGGGATACGGAGCAGGAGTTGTCAGAGGCACTTACCACGTCTGCAACCAGTTTTCTGATCCATTTGGAGGCTTTGCTATCGTCGAACTCAGCTGCATCGATCCTGTCCCAGTATCCACCCACATCATTCTGCAGCTACCAGCCGAAACGGGACTTTTGGGCGTTTGCGAACTCGAAGCCTTTCCCAAGAAAATAAGTGCTGAAACGTTTTATAACTGATGTTTCCCTGCTGAAACCTTTTATAACTGATGTTTCCCTGCTGAAACCTTTTATAACTGATGTTTCCCTGCTGAAACGTTTTATAACTGATGTTTCCCTGCTGAAACGTTTTATAACTGATGTTTCCCTGCTGAAACGTTTTATAACTGATGTTTCCCTGCTGAAACGTTTTATAACTGATGTTTCCCTGCTGAAATTGAAAACAGAATTAAAAAAGATGCATTCAGAGATCAGCTATGTTTAAGCGACATTCAAAGTTTAATTATTTGTTTGGAGCTATTTGATTGAGCGTTTGTTCATTTTGCATTCATGAAGATCTCTTCAGACCAAAGAACGAAGTTTCAATTTTGAGTTATCGCTTTTCAGCAGCTCTGGTCGAAAGAACTGCTATGTTTATTCCTTCTAATTCTCAACCACTCCCCATTCAGATAGAAACAGATGGCGAAGGTTCAGAGGACACTACCAGACTAACTTGGAGGTAGCAAGAATGCAGATGAAGAGAGACCATCTGGAATGCTTTGTTCTGTGTCTGCAGATGGAGAACTGCATGTCCGTGAACGTCTCTCCCTCCAAGGAGTGCGTCCTCAACAACATGAACAGCCAGAGTATCACCGTGGCTGATCCCTCGTGGGACTATTTCATGATGTATTGACGTGTGAGTTGCACTCATTCAACGTAGCTGTAGACGCCTCTTGACGGACAATCGTGAAAGACATGCAAAACTTTCATTCTGTAAACTTGTCAGAAACCAACTGATAGTTTTTTGTTCCGTAGTTAATTTGTTGCGTTCCTCATGATTCGACAGAGCAGGCGCTTGCTTCATACGAGGCCCTCCTACCCGCTTATTGAAGTCTTTGTTGTTCAGATCAAATATCTCATTCCTTGATTTTCGATGTGATCAAATTACATTCGTTAATTTGTTCTCAAGCCACTGAGGCTGCCACGAAGTTGAATGGAACAAACTTAATACTCTGCAAAGCCACTGAGCACTTGAGAGTGTTGTCTGAGGGTTTGCCTGTGCTGGTTCTTATCACTTCGTGGTCCTCCATCTTCCCATTCAAATCACACGATTCAACATTTTTCAAATGCATAAAAATGATAAATTTCATCTTTGCAAATTGTCAGTTTGTGTTTTTTACGATTTATACCTAAAATTTCTTTTGTATGTGATCTTGCCTTAACTCATAAATGACGCCCAGATGTGGGCACGTCGGAACAATGAACTATGCAGCACCTGCCGAAAAGTGATTTTTTTAAATGTTTCATGCTCTATCGTCATCTTCATCAATCACCTGGGGTCATGGATGATTGACTTTTGACACTTGAATATGGTCTTTCAAGTTATGAAGGCACCAATTACCCATCATACGAACGAAACATTTTCATAAATTATGTGATGTGATTATGACCTTATTATCAATCTTTTTATCATTATTTTGATTTCAAAATCATTTCAATTTCAATTTTTATTTTGAGTTTTTATGTAGCGTTATAACTACGGGAAATTCGCTCCTATTCGCTGCCTAATTACCTAACCAACCCGTTGAAGCTACCACCACGCAGGGCACTCAGATCCTCTACTCATTCTCACTTTTATGATTCCTCTAAACCACGCTTACACTTAATCGGCACTTTTCTGCTTGCAGCCTTTTTCTTGCAACATCACCTCCTTGCAACATCACCTCCTTGCAACATCACCTCCTTGCAACATCACCTCCTTGCAACATCACCTCCTTGCAACATCACCTCCTTGCAACATCACCTCCTTGCAACATCACCTCCTTGCAACATCACCTCCTTGCAACATCACCTCCTTGCAACATCACCTCCTTGCAACATCACCTCCTTGCAACATCACCTCCTTGCAACATCACCTCCTTGCAACATCACCTCCTTGCAACATCACCTCCTTGCAACATCACCTCCTTGCAACATCACCTTCTTGCAACATCACCTCCTTGCAACATCACCTTCTTGCAACATCACCTTCTTGCAACATCACCTCCTTGCAACATCACCTCCTTGCAACATCACCTCCTTGCAACATCACCTCCTTGCAACATCACCTCCTTGCAACATCACCTCCTTGCAACATCACCTCCTTGCAACATCACCTCCTTGCAACATCACCTCCTTGCAACATCACCTCCTTGCAACATCACCTCCTTGCAACAACACCTCCTTGCAACATCACCTCCTTGCAACATCACCTCCTTGCAACATCACCTCCTTGCAACATCACCTCCTTGCAACATCACCTCCTTGCAACATCACCTCCTTGCAACATCACCTCCTTGCAACATCACCTCCTTGCAACAACACCTCCTTGCAACATCACCTCCTTGCAACATCACCTCCTTGCAACATCACCTCCTTGCAACATCACCTCCTTGCAACATCACCTCCTTGCAACATCACCTCCTTGCAACATCACCTCCTTGCAACATCACCTCCTTGCAACATCACCTCCTTGCAACATCACCTCCTTGCAACATCACCTCCTTGCAACATCACCTCCTTGCAACATCACCTCCTTGCAACATCACCTTCTTGCAACATCACCTCCTTGCAACATCACCTCCTTGCAACATCACCTCCTTGCAACATCACCTCCTTGCAACATCACCTCCTTGCAACATCACCTCCTTGCAACATCACCTCCTTGCAACATCACCTCCTTGCAACATCACCTCCTTGCAACATCACCTCCTTGCAACATCACCTCCTTGCAACATCACCTCCTTGCAACATCACCTCCTTGCAACATCACCTCCTTGCAACAACACCTCCTTGCAACATCACCTCCTTGCAACATCACCTCCTTGCAACATCACCTCCTTGCAACATCACCTTCTTGCAACATCACCTCCTTGCAACATCACCTCCTTGCAACATCACCTCCTTGCAACATCACCTTCTTGCAACATCACCTCCTTGCAACATCACCTCTTTGCAACATCACCTCCTTGCAACATCACCTCCTTGCAACATCACCTCCTTGCAACATCACCTCCTTGCAACATCACCTCCTTGCAACAACACCTTCTTGCAACATCACCTCCTTGCAACATCACCTCCTTGCAACATCACCTCCTTGCAACATCACCTTCTTGCAACATCACCTTCTTGCAACATCACCTCCTTGCAACATCACCTCCTTGCAACATCACCTCCTTGCAACATCACCTCCTTGCAACATCACCTCCTTGCAACATCACCTCCTTGCAACATCACCTCCTTGCAACATCACCTCCTTGCAACATCACCTCCTTGCAACATCACCTTCTTGCAACATCACCTCCTTGCAACATCACCTCCTTGCAACATCACCTTCTTGCAACATCACCTCCTTGCAACATCACCTCCTTGCAACATCACCTCCTTGCAACATCACCTCTTTGCAACATCACCTCCTTGCAACATCACCTCCTTGCAACATCACCTCCTTGCAACATCACCTCCTTGCAACATCACCTCCTTGCAACATCACCTCCTTGCAACATCACCTCCGCCACTTCTTTCTTTCTCCCTAGTATTGCTCTCGAAAACGATCGTTTTGGACAATTCTTGGAATTTTTTTTTAAAGAATCTACAACCTGCGCCATACAAACGCCTCGGTTGTCTGAGATCATCCTACGTCAAATGTTTCAGTCGATCTTCGCCATCATCACCATTGCCCTTCTACTCCATCCCATTTCCCAAAAGTTCCCATTCCAGCCTTTATATCTCTCCTTATTTGCTTCTTTTAACTCCCACTTTTCCATACGCTAGTCTTTCAAGGTTTCCTCAGTTCGTTTCCATGGTCAGTTTTGTCCTTATTTTACCCCTCGACCTTCTGATTATTTTTATATTTCCTTTATGTTTGATATTTATTTTTAAAAATCAAATTATACTTTTATTTATTTTTTAATTATTCATGTTTAGTAAGTCTGCGCCTGCGTCATAATATTCGGCCTATTTCGCAGTAAAGTGAGAGCCCAGGTTTGAGTTTTAAAAGCGGCAACTCAATTAAAGTACAGATGCCGTCCTAGAGTGTCATAGTCCTCTAGCAGTCCACAGCGAGTAAAACCGTTTCCATGGAGCACTTTTGAACAAAGTGCTCAAGGGCGCGCTACAAATGTTTGTTTACATTAGATTGGATTTTAGTTTTTTGGTTACCTTCCAAGCGTTTGACGATCTATGTTTCAAGAGAAAGTATGGGAAAAGTTCCTTGAGGGGCTTGAAAAGAACTTGAATGTTTTTTTTATTTGAAATTCCATCCTTCCACATGACTGCCATGAAAAGGTTGATTCCGACGTTTCAGAAGGAGCTGACTCTTCTCAGTGCTAGTTTCTTTGAACCTCTTGGCACCTTTCGACTCGCTAGACCACCTTAACGACTCAGATGAGTGAATGTTTCATACGGGTTCGAAAGCGCCGCGATCGATGGTCCAAAGGCTACTTCACAGATGTTGTTCAAGGCTCGCGAACCCTCAGAATGTGGCAGAATGAAAATACATGCAATACAAAACAATACAAACACGAATATTGTTGTGGCGCATTGAAATGAAGAAGTTTTAAGAAAATAAATTTTTGTTACTGTTCTTCCAGCATTCGAGCGGATTGTGCTGATTAGGTCCTTGATGAGGCGTGTATCCATTATATTTTGGACCAACACCAACGATAAAAGTGATTTTTTTAAAAGATATATATAATAGAATGACACGTGAACAAGTTTAAAGCCAAATTTAGGAAATATTCAGTTATTTTGAATTTAAATAAAAGCAATTCCAGCACTGGAAACTAATGGAGGCGGACTTCGATTTATTTTTATGATTTCAAATAAAATTAAAGGTTATGAGAGATACCATTGGAAGAAGTAACGAAAAGTTGATTTATAGTATGAGATTTCAAATTCAAGTGATTATAATTCGGCTTATTATTCGATTTGAAGCTCGCATATTGAGATGAGTTTGTTAAAAGTTGAGAAATGATCAGCTTGCATGAAAAGTGGGGTTGTTCATTGATTCGCACGTTTGGTTTTCACAGAGACAAGAGATCTTTGCTGGAAAGTGAAAGTTCTCAAAAATGCTTGTAAAAAGCACTACTGGCGTCTGAAATGTTGAATCGTGTGATTTGAACAGGAAGCTGGAGGACCACGAAGTGATAAGAAGCAGCACAGGCAAACCCTCCGACAACACTCGCAAGTGCTCAGTGGCTTTGCAGAGTATTAAGTTTGTTCCATTCAACTTCGTGGCAGCCTCAGTGGCTTGAGAACAAATTAACGAATGTAATTTGATTACATCGAAAATCAAGGAATGAGATATTTGATCTGAACAACAAAGACTTCAATAAGCGGGTAGGAGGGCCTCGTATGAAGCAAGCGCCTGCTCTGTCGAATCATGAGGAACACAGCAAATTAATTACGGAACAAAAAACTATCAGTTGGTTTCTGACAAGTTTACAGAATGAAAGTTTTGCATGTCTTTCACGATTGTCCGTCAAGAGGCGTCTACAGCTACGTTGAATGAGTGCAAGTCACACGTCAATACATCATGAAATAGTCCCACAAGGGATCAGCCACGGTGATACTCTGGTTGTTCATGTTGTTGAAGACGCACTCCTTGGAGGGAGAGACGTTCACGGACATGCAGTTCTCCATCTGCAGACACAGAACAAAGCATTCCAGATGGTCTCTCTTCATCTGCATTCTTGCTACCTCCAAGTTAGTCTGGTAGTGTCCTCTGAACCTTCGCCATCTGTTTCTATCTGAATGGGGAGCGGTTGAGAATTAGAAGGAATAAATATAGCAGTTCTTCCGACCAGAGCTGCTGAAAAGCGATAACTCAAAGTTGAAACTTCGCTCTTTGGTCTGAAGAGATCTTCATGAATGCGAATTGAACAAACGCTCAATCAAATAGCTCCAAACAAATAATTAAACTTTGAATGTCGCTTAAACATGGCTGATCTCTGAATGCATCTTTTTCAATTCTGCTTTCAATTTCAGCAGGGAAACATCAGTTATAAAACGTTTCAGCAGGGAAACATCAGTTATAAAACGTTTCAGCAGGGAAACATCAGTTATAAAACGTTTCAGCAGGGAAACATCAGTTATAAAACGTTTCAGCAGGGAAACATCAGTTATAAAACGTTTCAGCACTTATTTTCTTGGGAAAGGCTTCGAGTTCGCAAACGCCCAAAAGTCCCGTTTCGGCTGGTAGCTGCAGAATGATGTGGGTGGATACTGGGACAGGATCGATGCAGCTAAGTTCGACGATAGCGAAGTTTAAAAATGGATCAGGAAACTGGTTGCAGACGTGGTAAGTGCCTCTGACCACTCCTGCTCCGTATCCCTTTGTGGAAAGACCCACAATGAGGTTGTTTAAACGCCACGCTTTGTGAAAGAAAATGTGGTCAGTGTGTTAGTGGTTTACTTCATGGTTTTAAGTGAAAATTTTTAAGTTTGAAAAATTTTTAATGAAAAATTTGTCTTGAAAAAATTTTTAATGAAAAATTTTTCTTACGCCAAATTTCTCGACCATATATGACGACATGGTCAACGAAGTAGAAGCTCTGCATGTCGCATATCCACCATGAGGTTTCATACGTGTGTGAACACTCTCTCATATACAGGTACTGCCTCTTGAGACCATCCACTGCAAGATCTGAAACGATCAATGCATCTTGTGCCTAAGGGCGCATTACGACTGTCTTAATTAGATTAGATTGGAATGAATAAGATTAGATTAGATTAGATTAGATTAGCTTAAATTAGTATAGATTAGATTAGATTACCAGTAAATTTTTCTAATTGAGCGATTCTTACCACACCACTGTATGAAACTAGAGATTCTGAACTATTTCATGAAATTGACAATTGGAACAAAATTAACTCAAGTCATTATGAATCAATAACTTTCAACTTTACCTGCCGTCAGACCAATAAAATCATCGCCTTGGCGTGCTGGTTTGTTGAGTAGAATGTTGGTATTTTCGTCAAGGTTTTGTCCTGCCAAGTTCAAATTCACGATGTAGTGTTCCCTTGGAAATTACAATGGAGCTTAACTTTTTCAAATCTTCAAAGACCTCATCGGTTTCTCAACAAGGTACCAAAATGAATCTATTCAAGCTGGAATGATCAACGCATTTCTCATAATTTTATGCAACATTTCGAAGGCGCTCCAGAGGAGCGGCTCTTCTCGCTGCTGAGCGAACAGGCGACCTCTCAAGTTCCAAGGTATGAAGCTCGGGTGTGTTTGAGCATGCTAGCACGGCGTCTATCTTTTCATTGGACTTCCCTTCATAAACCTTTCTATTAATTTGTCAAAGTCAAGACTTAACCGGGAATTAAACCCCGAAAATCACGTTTCACGGGGTAAGTCGGTGGCTACTGCGCTGAAGGCGACAGACGAGAAAGAAGAAGCAAGATGAGCAAGAAGCAAGTGAGCTCACCGAAAAAGCATGTTTCAAAGAGCACCAAGCTGATTGCCAACAATGCCCTCAACTGCATCTCTCTCTTCAGCTCACCTCTTGTGTAATAGTTGAAGGAAGTTAAACTTTTCCTTCCGAAGAAAGCTCAAAAGTATTTCAGATTTTTTCCAACTTTAAAGCAATCAAATTCGTGCTCATGAATCGAACCCTTATATAAAAGTCAGCACCTAGCAACGACAAGACACGCTGATGACCAGAACAAAGAACAAATCTTCTTCACTGCCATCAGTGGTGGCAGAGGTGAACAACCTGGTTACAGAAGAAGAATGGAGTTTTGTTTTATTTTGCAAAATTTTTAAATTTTTCGTAACATTGTTTTCAAGCTTGTTTTTTATGTAATTTTGAAGAACATTTTAACTAACGAGCTCCAAAATCGATTGTTTTCAGAGTTGTCGCGTGAGTTTTTATGGCGTGTAACAATTAAATCTTAAAGCTGGCGTGTTTATTTGTATTTTTTGTTCAAAAATCAATACAACACCTGTGGACTTTTGTTTTTTTTATTTTTTTCAATTGCATTTGATCTTTTCCAACCTCAGCTATGTTTTAAAATGTTAACTAAGGATACAAAATATGTTTTGTATCATTAGTAAACAGCAAATTTATTCATCAAACGAAATATTTTTTCAAATAAACTATGATTTTTTGAAACAAAGTATACATGACTTCCCAAACAAAGTTTTATTCAAACTTTTTTTTTCAAAAAATGTTTCCACCCAAAAAGGATTTTTTTTACTTCATTGCCGACAAGACGTTTTTTCAGATTACTAATATTTATTTTTCTTGTTGCTTATATATATTTGGGACACACAGACATTGTTCTTGCTTCTTTCCCTCAATAAAACTTTCACACGGTGCATAATGAATTGAAAGATGAAAATTTATTTTAGAAGACAAGCGCATAATTTTTAACATAAATAACTCTTCAGCCTTGGAGTCTTTATCTTGTTTACTTTTGATTTTTTCTTAAATCATGATCTTTGTAAAAAATGTGTTGAAATACCAGGTTTGTGCTATTTTCTGACTATCTACTGCCCCAATGTTTTTATGAATTATAAATAATTTTTATTAATTATTTATTCCGGAAAATAAGCTTAATTTAATACAATATTAAATACGTATGTGATGCATGCCATTAAACATTGATAGGCATACTTCAATATGCAATCATATTTTTTAGAAAAATAATTCCGATTTTCTTTTTTCTCTGTTTCATATGGATGTTTCATCAAGATATCTCTTCCCTCAGCGGCTATTGTTCAGAACGACGAGACATTATACAGTGTCCCATTCAAAGAGTCCAGAACGTCTGAGTTTGTGTGAAGATAAGGATGGCATACGAACTATCACACTCAACAATCCCTCAAAAAGGTATCTCTCATTTCGATTTTTCATTCACATTCATTTCTTCTCTATTTCATTCAGTAGAGGCTCATCACAATCCACACAAGGAATGCTTTGTCCTTTGATTTGCTCAAAAGCTTGCAAGAGGACCTCTCAAAGGAGAGCTCTGATCTTAGTGTCATTGTCATCAAGGCCACTGGAAGTGTTTTCAGTTCAGGCCACAACCTGCAAGAGCTGGTGACCAATTTTTTATAATTCATTGGCCAAATTTAAGCCGGTAGTTAGCAAGCTAAGAATCAATTTGTGAATTCAAATTTAAGTCAACAAGAGAAGTGTGATGTTGTTTGTAATGTACTAGTGGATCTTGTTTTAGGAACCAAAATAGTTTTCACAGAAAACTCACCTTGCAGCTGAAAGACGGTGTTGCTGAGCAGACGTTTGACCTTCTCTCCTCCATTGTGCTTTCCCTGCAAGTTGGTCCTACCATGTTCACTTGCAACATCAAATTTTATGCTTCTTACAACCTTCATTCACAACAACCACCACCAGGACCATCCTGTTCCAGTCATTGCTCAAGTTCAAGGTTAATTAGCTCTTTCAATTTATTTACCATTCACCTGTAACTCTCTAAGCTGCTTCATGTTTCATCACTTCCACTGGAAACCTTTCTCTAATTGGCCACAGCAACGAGCAGTAAACACCATCTTTCTGACCTGGTGCTGCTCGGGCATGCGCGTTGCTGCTCTACTTACAAAGCACTCCTCCTTGCAATCACTCCACTTTCCTTTCATACCACATGCCTAATCTTTTTCTTCTTTTTCATCCCCATTGACCAGTTCCAATCCATCTATTTATGTTAAATCTTCACCTTTTCTCACTCCACAACACCCTCAAGTCTCCACAATGAAGGAAAAAAAAGTTAATTTCTTCAATTTTTTCAAAGGTTTAGCAACAGCAGCTGGGTGTCAGTTGGTGGCCAGCTGTGATATCGCAGTTGCCGCTGCCTCCGCTCGCTTTGCCACTCCTGGGTACATTCTCAATAAGCCATTTTTCATCAATTTCTCATGCACCTCCCATTCACTCTTCATGCACCTCCCATTCACTCTTCATGCACCTCCCATTCACTCTTCATGCACCTCCCATTCACTTCTCATGCACCTCCCATTCACTTCTTATGCATCTTTCATTCACTATTCATGCACCTCCCATTCACTCTTCATGCACCTCCCATTCACTCATCATGCATCCCTCATTCACCTTTCATGCGCCTTTACCACTGCACGACACCACAGCGTTGCGAACAGCCTTTTCTGCACTACTCCAGCAGTGGCGCTGTCTCGATGCGTTCCCAAAAAGACGGCCCTTCTCATGCTCCTCACGGCTCAACCCATCAGCGCTCAAGGTCTTCTCACCTTCCTCTCTTCTAGCGACCCAGTCGTATAACCTCTCTCCTCTTTTCCACTCCGATTCCGCTTGTTTCAAGTCAAACATTAGCATCTCGGTGTACCGTTGTAGCCTAGATGGCCATTGAAGCACCAACCTCACAATTCACACTTAAATCACTAATCGCCGGACGACCAAAATATTTTTAATTATTTTTATAATTTTTGTAGTTTTGAAATAAGCGCATGGATTTCGACTTGTAACACCGAGCAGCCACCCACAGAGGCGCTGCAGTGCGGCTTGGTGAGCAAAGTGGTGTCTGACGACCTCCTAGAATCTTCGGTGCGTGCTGCTGCTTCGCTTGAACTTCGTGAATTCACAAACAATGGTTTTTTTTTCAAAACTTGGCATATATTTTGACTTTTTAAAACTCCTCAAGTTTCCCTACCTGTCCATCAGACCCATGAGATAGCTCTCAGAATCAAGCAGGCAAGCAGACCCGTTGTGAGAATGGGCAAGCGGGCCTTCTACGCGCAGATGCAACTGCCGATCCATCAAGCTTACCGGTTCGAAACTTCCTTCAAAACTCAAAACTTTTATTTCATATTTAATTACACTTCCAAGCGTCCAATCAAAACATTTTTGAAGCGCCTTTTAAAATATTGTTCAAAGGCGCTGCCAGATAATGATTTTACTCCCCAATGGCAGTTTGGCAAGCAAGTCGATGGTAGAGAACCTTGGTCTGGAGGATGCTCGGGAGGGTATAGAGGCCTTCATGGCCAAGAGAAAGGCGCACTGGACTCACCGAGGCAATGAATGAGCCAACCTCGTCGGTGTCAGACACTATCAATAGTAATCATCAAGTAGCCTGTTGAATTGCTTGAGTGGCCTTCACTTTTGTGCAAAATGATGAATCAAAATAGAATACTTTCATAACATTAAAGCGCTATACAATTTTTTTCAATTGCATAACTTTGATGCCTTCAATGTTCTGGAAAGTCCATTATCAATTTTTTAAAAATTCTATTTTCTGAAATCTAATCCAATCAAAGCATCTAGAAAATAAATGAATTGATGTCATTTGAATTGAAGTTTCCTTTGATGTAAAAGTATAAAACATCAAACTTCTTCTCATTTTCCTAGTTTTAAAGAATAGAGATGTAATTTTTATTGTGAGGAATATTAAAATCTGCCAAAATAAAAAAAGGGGAAGAATGCATATAGAGAGCCTTGGTTAAAACTGGAAACTCTTCAAGGAAAAATGGGATGGAGGAAGAAGGAGGCCGCTAAATCAAGACAATAACTAAAGTGAAATTAGAATGAGCTATGAATGATAAAATGGACATTCAAATGTTGAATATAAAAGATAGCGATTGTAAGAAGCAGAAAAGCAGATTTATAGAACAAAGAAATTTTCTCATAGAAGAAATGAAAAAAAAAGTTGTGTAAAAGGCCTTGTTGAAAGAGTAAGATGAAAAAAAAAGCAGAAAGTAAGGAGGGTGAAGTGGCACCCTCATGCCATGTCTCAGTTAAGCCTAAAGTCTATAGAAAAAAGACTAGAAAATTTAAAATGTGTAAGGATTTATTGTTAAGTGACCTAGAGTTTAATAAAGAAAGGTTTAGTTCATTATTAGAATTTGAGAGTCGGTCAAGAAAGCGGTTTCAATTTATTTTTTAAATCAATTTTAGATTTTTTTTGAGTTATTATTTTGAGAAAAACGAAACTTATGAATGAAATTTAGTGAAATAAAATTTAAAAATTCTTAGTCCTACAAGACGAAGTGGGCGAAAGGGCAAAGAGCTTTCGAAGAAAGTCGGGAGAGTAATTCATTAAAAACTTTGATAAAAAAATATATATTCAAACCAAAACTTGAATCTAAGAATAATGAAGCGTTGAAAAACTGTAACATACAGTTTTTTTCCGAATTGCAAGTTCAAAACAGTCTGCAGCAAAACGGCCATTTATTACGGTGCTAACCAAAGAGCCTTAATTTGGTAAAAATCTTTCACTTTCACTGAGAATATATACTTTTTTTCAATTTTTATCATCTTTTTGAAACATTTGTGTGAATTTTTTTTCAAATAAATTTAATAGATTACGTGTTTTTTGTGTTTATTAGAAAACATATGTATATTTTTTATTCACTCACTTTTCTTTAACTTTTAAACATACATTTGAAATATAAAAAACTAAGGGGTCCCGCAATCACCTCACTTTACCGATTTGAAGAATGAAAAACAACATCGAGGAGTCATTATATATTTATAAAATATTCCATTTTCAAATATCGTTGAATGTTTCCAATTTTCACTAAAGATGATTTTTAAATGTTTTGAATAAATCTGTCTTTAAATCGTTTCTACTAAAGATTTTATTTAAGTGAGTATTTTATTTTTGACTCTATAGAAATGAAGAAAAAGAAATAGAGGAAGAGCCAGAAGTTAATGAAATAGTAAGCTTCAAGTGTTTTCATCAACATTATATTTATTATCACTATCATCATTATAATAACTATTATTATGACCATCGTCGATAGCTTTGGCCTTTGAAAAAGTTGCTTTATCATCATTATTTTTAGTTTTTGAAGTATTCATTAAATTGATTAAAACAAATTTTTGTATCATAAAGATAACACTGGGTCCTGGAGAGCATCCTTTGCAGTATGCTTACACCTTTTGGTACTCCAATAAGCAAAAAAATAACAAAACTTATGAAATGAACTTGATGAAAATAGGCTCCTTCAAATCAGTAAGCTTTTACTTTTAAAAACTTGTTTTGTAATAATCTATTTATAGAATTTTTTAAATAAAATTGGGAATTAAGGTGCATTCAAGGAAAACCTTTTGGAATTGTTTAATACAATAGAGCAAATTCGTATCCAGATAGAACAGTTTTGGAGATATTATAGTTTTTTGCAACGGCCATATGACCTCAACCACCCATTCGCCTACTACATTTTTAAACAAGGAATTCGGCCTGCATGGGAGGTAAAATTCCTTGATGTTTCATGCAACATTCAACCAAGATTTTCTTTCATTATCTCCATTTCAGCTTATAATTTGGTAAATGAACACTCTGACCACAATGACAACAGGACCAAGCTAATGGTGGCAAGTGGAGGGTGCGTTTGAATAAAGGCATATCATCAAGGTGTTGGGAAAATCTTATTTTGGCTATGCTGGGGGAACAGTTTGTAGTGGGTGATGAGTTGTGTGGAGCTTCAATCTCTATCCGAACTCAAGTACATTCTTCACTTGTGCTTCAATCAACTATCATTTCAAGATCAAAACATTGCTCACTACTGCACCCACTACTGCTCAGAAAGACCATGTGAGTCTGTGGAACAGAACTGCCAAAGACCAGGTGATCTTAGGAAGGATCAAGGAAACGCTCAAAAAGGTGCTCAATCTGCCACCGAACACCTCCATGGAGTATGAGATGTTCTACTAGTGATCCAAGGAGGACACTCTTCACTTTGGTGCCAGTCAATGTCATTATCTTTGAGTAAAAGGGCCAATGGCAGAATTACTCATTGTCATTAATTTTTTATTTATTTATCATCGTCTTTCAGACTGTTGATTCATTAAATGATTCTAATTCTTTGTTCACTCAAACTTGCGCACGAGTAATCTGGAATGTTGTCTTGAAGGTTCTCATGAGGCGGCAAACACGTGCTGACACTGGTGCAACACCACTCATTGAAGGCACGCCCACTAAGCATTTTTTAAGACACGCCCACTGGCCGCTTGTGTGTTGTTCGCTGGATGGATGTTTGGCAGTTAAGTCACAATCCATCAAAACTCTTGCTATCCCTCTCCGGCTGGTTCGTACCGGGGGTGAGTTAGATCTGACGAGAGGCTCGAACGAGCACTTCCGTCCACCGCATGCCTCCTCTACACATTATTTCGTACTATCAATCATTCAAGCGTTTGTTGTTAACCTTACCGTACTGAGCACTTGTGCAAGGTGAAGCTTTGAGTAAGAGAACCCAGTCAGCGACAGCAGACGCTATGCAAGACTTGTTTTACGGCGTTTTTTCGCCAGTCTTGAACTCTTCAGAAAAAAAATAGTAGCAGGGGTGGATATGGCAAGGCTCCGTTGGAGGTGCTGTCAAAAGGGCTGTCGAAACATCCCTTTGTGACGTCACCGCATTCTACACTTCCTTAGTCTTTATCCCTTATTTTATCTTCTCATTCATATCTGCAAAACATTTTATGTGGATAAACTATTATCGTTTTTACCATCTCTTTCATCGTTTGCTTGCTTTTCATTCGTATGAGGGTTTCATAACCTCTTAGAATTTTCAAAACGAACAAAAACTGAATATAACAAAGTTGAATGTTTGAAAATTAATATTCGAAATAAACGATTGAGAAATATATTGAAAAAACTAAACAAAATAAGCCACCAAAACACGACGCACGCCACCGTGAAGTGGCTTTGTGGAATTGATTAATGGAGCGTGAAGGAGGCAACAAAGATAAACTCTGTGGGAGGGGAAGTGAGAGGGTTGGTGAGAAAAAATGAATCAGTCAAAAGATTCAGGGTTAGATTTTTTGTAGCACAAGAATAAGCCTTTACCACTCTGAAGCCTGGACGTGTAGGCTTCCACGAAGCGGAATTTAGTGCAGTACGGTGTTGTGAAGTAGGTGGAAGAAGATGGATGAACAAGTTACGAAGGAACAAAAAAAAGCTTCGCGTAGTAGGCGGTGCAAGGAAGTTTACCCTTGTGATGCCTCCCACGTGTACGCACCTGTTTCCTCTTTGTGACGATCGATTGGACAGGTTTGAGCAAACTTTCGTGTCTTTTTTCAAGTGCCTCTATTACCACTTTCACGGTTCCTACCACCACTACTACTACTACTACTACTACTACTACTACTACTACTACTACTACTACTACTACTACTACTACTACTACTACTACTACTACTACTACTACTACTACTACTACTACTACTACTACTACTACTACTACTACTACTACTACTACTACTACTACTACTACTACTACTACTACTACTACTACTACTACTACTACTACTACTACTACTACTACTACTACTACTACTACTACTACTACTACTACTACTACTACTACTACTACTACTACTACTACTACTACTACTACTACTACTACTACTACTACTACTACTACTACTACTACTACTACTACTACTACTACTACTACTACTACTACTACTACTACTACTACTACTACTACTACTACTACTACTACTACTACTACTACTACTACTACTACTACTACTACTACTACTACTACTACTACTACTACTACTACTACTACTACTACTACTACCACTACTACTACTACTACGACTACTACTACTACTACTACTACTACTACTACTACTACTACTACTACTACTACTACTACTACTACTACTACTACTACTACTACTACTACTACTACTACTACTACTACTACTACTACTACTACTACTACTACTACTACTACTACTACTACTACTACTACTACTACTACTACTACTACTACTACTACTACTACTACTACTACTACTACTACTACTACTACTACTACTACTACTACTACTACTACTACTACTACTACTACTACTACTACTACTACTACTACTACTACTACTACTACTACTACTACTACTACTACTACTACCACTACTACCACCACTGCCACTAAATTTTGTATAGCGCTGGTTGCATACTTTTCAAAGATATGTACAGAGCAAAGAATGAATGGAAGAAGACATGAAGGAAGCAAGTGAGTTTTTTTAGGCAGATGTATATAATGTCAATGTTGGTTGTTCCTTGGAAGACCTTCCAGAAGCCTCGGCGACAAATACAATATAATCACGAACTCTATTATAGTGGCACTAACCCCGTAGAGTTTCGAGGCCATTTCAAACATGGTGTGTTTACTTGGCTTGCTTCTTTTCACACGTGAGGACATCCCAGCATTGTCAATATTTTTTGTTAACCTCACTGTTATTGCCTCAATTATCAAGACTTTCCTTGATTATAATAAAATTTAATATAATACTATACTTCATAATATGATTTATAAAACAATTATAAAGCGTTTTTTCATTTAAACGTATGAAATAGTTAGAAAACCCACTTTTCATTTCAATACGTTGAATACAACTTCAGAGGCAGTAGACTCATTGCGAAGTTTCAGTGCAGAAGAAGGTTTGATGATGGAGGTAAGAAGAGAAAGGAAGAGTGAGAGAAGAATTGGAGAAAGAAGTGAGAGAAGGAATGAAAAGAGGAGTGAGGAAATAAGTGAGAGAAGGAGGGATAAGAGGATTGAGGAAATAAGTGAGAGAAGGAATGAGGAGAGAAGTGAGAGAAGGAATAAGAAGAGGAGTGAGAGAATGATTGAGAGAAGAAGTGAGAAAAGGAATGGAATGAGTGGGAGAAGGAATGAGAGAAGGAATGAGAGAAGGAGTGAGAGAAGGAGTGAGAGAAAGAGTAAGAAGAGGAGTAAAAAGAGGAGGAAAGGGGGTGGTGGGGTCCTTTGGGGATTGAATTCCGAGCAGCTGCTGATGAAAAGGTAGTATATATTTTGAATCCAAGTGCACAATCAAATTATTGACTTTTCCATAGTCGACATTTTTATCAAATGTTTTCAAGTTTTTTTTTCCGTGAAAATTCCAAACGCCACCATCACTCAACACCACCACTCAACAACAACACCACTCAGCAACACCATTCAACAAAACCACCACTCAACAACACAACCACTCAACAACACAACCACTCAACAACACCACTACTCAACACCACCATTCAACAACAACAAAACTCAACAACACCACCACTCAACAGCACCACCACTCAACACAACCACTCAACAACAAAAACACTCAACAACACCACCACTCAACAACACCACCCAACACAACGCCACTCAGGCTGTTGGCGGGGCAGCGGGACCACAGGGTGAGGCCTCTGGCAGCAGACGAGGACTGCATCAGTGTCTTCGTCGAGTACAACCTCCTCTACCTCATGAACATTGTAAGCCCACCCCGTCATACGCCTACCCCGTCATACGGCCACTCCGTCATACGTTCATCTACGTCATACGTCCACTCCTTCATACGTCTACCCCGTCATACGTTCATTTTGGTCATAGTTGCTTACTATTAGAGTATCTATAACGTGTGTCTCGAATGACACCACAGAACCAAAAAGATCAGCACCTGCTGCTCTTCGGATGGATGAACATGGTATGTGGTTGAGTGAACATGCTCTGTTATCTTGTTTGTGTTATCTTGTTGTTTGTGTTATTTTATTGTTTTTTGTTTGTTTGTGTTATCTTTTTTTTTTGTTTGTGTTACCTTGTTTTTTGTTTGTGTTACCTTGTTTGTTGTTTGTGTTGTTTTGTTTTTTTTTGTTATCTTGTTTGTTGTTTGTGTTATTTTGTTGTTTTTTGTTTGTTTGTGTTGTTTTTTGTTTGTTTGTGTTATCTTGTTTGCCGTTTGTGTTTGAGAGAACATCTGAACACTGGTTACTTGATCAGTACGATGAATCATTGAAGAGTGCGTCTTGTTGTTGCAGCGCTGGAACGACAGCGGCATCAGGTGGAACAGAAGCGACTACGGCATCGACTATCTGGTGCTCAAGAGCCACTCTCTCTGGCACCCTAAACTCGCCATCAGGAACAGGCACCTCATTTGTTTAGCGCTCAGTTTTTAATGGCTCAGAGAAGCAGCATTCATAACAAGAGTATTTCTATATGGAGCCATTATTGTTATCGACTATGGTGGTGCTTGCAGCGCCAAGCGTGTCTTCGGGAGCATCTTCGAGCACGAGAAGTTCAGGCTGCAGGCACACCACCACGGAGGCAGGACCTACTCCACGGCTGGGAAGACCACCACCTTCTGTCAACTGGACCTCACCTACTTCCCTTTCGACCTTCAGGTGCTGTGTCGTTGTTGGGCTGTTGTGTCGTTGTTGTGCTGTTGTGTCGTTGTTGTGCTGTTGTGTCGCTGTTGTGCTGTTGTGTCGTTGTTGTGCTGTTGTGTCGCTGTTGTGCTGTTGTGTCGTTGTTGTGCTGTTGTGTCGTTGTTGTTTTTGTTGTTGTAGTGATGCTGGTGAAAAAAAGGGTAAGAAGAAAATGGAAAAAAAAAGAAAAAAAAATGATGATGATGATGTTATGATGCTGATAACGATGATGGCAGGCTTGTTACGTGGAGATCTTCAGTTGGACGTACGCAGAGACGCAGCTGGTGCTGAAGTCAAGCAGGGGCAAAGTGGACCTCAAGTTGTACAAGCAGCATGGACAATGGCAGATGAAAGATGCTGAGGTGGGTGGTGGAAAAGTCACGAGCACGTGAGCAGCAAAGCATCCTACAGGTGGTGGTGAGCAGGATGGTGTTGAACAGGGCCAACTACTCGGTGCTGCGTTTCGTGTACCACTTGCGCAGGAAGCCACGTTACTTCGTCATGACGCTCGTCATCCCGTGCATCATCATGTCCTTCTTGGTGGTCTTTGTCTACCTGCTGCCCGCAGGTGCTGCTGCTGTGGGAGGAGGTGGTGGTGGTGGTGATGATGATGATGATGATGAGGATGATGATGATGATGATGATGATGAGGATGATGATGATGATGATGATGATGATGATGATGATGATGATGATGATGATGATGATGATGATGATGATGATGATGATGATGATGATGATGATGAAGATGATGATGATGATGATGATGATGATGATGATGATGATGATGATGATGATGATGATGGTGATGATGATGATGATGATGATGATGATGATGATGATGATGATGATGATGATGATTTGTATGGCCTCCACAGCGTCTTCTGAGAAAGTGTCACTAAGCATCACCACCCTCCTCAACTACTCTGTCTTCCAACTCACCGTGGCTGACATTATGCCCAAGACCTCCACCTACGTGCCCCTCATTAGTATGCACCCTCATTAGTATGCACCCTCATTAGTATGCACCCTCATTAGTATGCACTCTCATTAGTATGCACCCTCATCAGTATGCACCCTCATTAGTATGCACCCTCATTAGTATGCATCCTCATTAGTATACACCCTCTTTAGTATGCACTCTCATTAGTATGCACCCTCATCAGTGTGCACCCTCATTAGTATGCGTCCTCATTAGTATGCACCCTCATTAGTATGCACCTTCATTAGTATGCACCCTCATTAGTATGCACCCTCATTAGTATGCAACTTTATAAGTTTGCATACTCATAACCAAATCTCGCCATACAACTTCACCATACAACACCACCATGCAGCACTACCATACAACACCACCATACAACAACACAATACAATACTTTACAGCTGTCTACATCTCCTTTGTGCTCTTTTTCGCCACCGTGTCACTCCTCTCCACCATCGTCATCCTCATCCTCCATCACCACACCAACCTCAAAAGGCCTCCAGCGTGCCTCCACTCACTTGTCTTCACCTTCCTCGCCCCCCTCCTCCACACCTCCCTTCCCAACAAACATATGAAAAAACAAAACTTTGCAGCTGATGACGTTGCGACTGATGACAATGCAGATGATGACAATGCAGATGATGACAATGCAGATGATGACAATGCAGCTGATGACGTTGCAACTGATGACGTTGCAATTGATGACGTTGCAACTGATGACGTTGCAACTGATGAAGTTGTGACAGATGACGTTGCAAATGATGACGTTGAACATCTTAAATTGAGAAATAAAAATGAAAGTTCAAAAGGTTTTTCATTTGTTGAACCGGCGGACATTCGAACAGAACACCAAACGTCAAAAACATCACCAGCAACAACAACAAATGCGAAATCTGCAACAAAAGAATCGGCAACGTCAACAACAACGTCAGAAATAACAAAATTAAAAACAACACAAGCAACAGCAAAATCTACATTAGGTACAACATCAGCAGCCTCAGAAACAATAACATCAACAACAAATTCAGCAACAACATCAGCAACAATAACTTCAGCAACAACATCAGCAACAATAACTTCAGCAACAACATCAGCAACAATAACTTCAGCAACAACATCAACAACAAATTCAGCAACAACATCAGCAACAATAACTTCAGCAACAACATCAGCAACAATAACTTCAGCAACAACATCAGCAACAATATCTTCAGCAACAACAACTTCAGCAACAACAACATCAGCAGCAACAACATCAGCAACAACATCAGCAACAGCAAGGTCAACATCTAGAGCAGTTGTACTTGCAAAGTGGAAAAGAGGGTTCAGTGCAATCAAACAATTACGTTTCGAAGAGCCTTGCGTGGATGAGAAGAACGCCAAGAGGACTGATGATCGGAGGAGGAGGAGGAGGAGAAAGAAGGCGGAGAAGAGTGGGCAAAGGGCTGCAGGGAGAAGCGAAGACGAGATTCTGAAGAAGGAGTGGTACATCATCGTAATTACCTTCGACCGCCTTTTCTTCCTCCTCTACACCACCCTCAACATCATCGCCTGCCTTCTCATCTTCCTCATCCTCCCCATCATGGCTCCTACCATCGTCACTCCGGGCACTGTCTTCTAACCATCTTGGTAGTTTCAAACCACCTCTCTTGACGCCATGCTTATCAGGTGCATCTCACATGCACCAACACGTGTGTTAACATATTTGAGCTGCTACTTGAGTACATTACTAGGATCAGATTGAATCTTAATCTCTTTCCGTTTTGATCTTCATTTTTGTTTACTTTTTAAAAAGATTCATTAAAACCCTATTATTCCCGAAGTTTTGGGAAAATAATGTGCGCTACTCAAATGTTTGGTTGAATTAGATTAGAATAGATTTAGTTATATTTGTTTGCTATTTCATTATTGATGAAATGAAATATAAAATACTTGGAAAATATGAATTATGTTTTTAAACATTTTTCAAAATAGAGTTTGAATAAATGAAAAATGTACGAATGAAGCGCTTTTCAAAAAACTTTCAGGTTCGAAATAATTTCGGAGGCGTTTTGTGAGCATCGGCCTTGATTGAATCTCTGTTTACATTTGTAACTTACACTCAATTTTTTTTTATATACTGAGCAATGTCTAACTTCAAATGTGCATCGGCTGGTAGTGTGGTGAAAATATGGAATAGTGACTTCAGGGAAGTTGAAGAGCTTCACAACCTCAGTGGAGGAATTCCATCCATTTGCTGGTCTCCGAACAACCTGGTAGTCGGAGGCTCATTTTTAAAATCAGAATCAACTTTTTTCTAACTTTTTCATAAACAATTTGTTTTGCAGGTTTTAGCTCAACTTTCAACAACCAGTGATCGAATTTATCTAACATCCTTCGACGATGAAATATCAACTAAAAGTATAGGTGGAAAGGAGGTGGTGAGTTATGAATATTTCACTTAAACAGACGAGTTAAATAGCGCCTTGGACAATGTGCTATTTAACTCGCGAGTAAAACGGTTCCTCTGAAGCGCATTTAAACCATGGCTGAAAGGCGATTAAAAATGTGTTTATTAGATTGAATTAGATAATATGGCTACGAATTCTTTGACGAGTTTTATTTTTATAACTCATTCAAATATGGATTTAATTGAAAAAATCCACTTCAACATGTGTTTTACTGGTTTCTCCATCAGGGTGAAAGATCATGTGTATGCCTGGACTCGACTTCTCGTTACGTGATGGCAGGTGGTGCTGATGGTCTGATTCATGTGTGGGACTCACAAAGTGGCAGGCTGAGGAAGACTTACAAGGTGACTTGTTGTTGCTGTGCTATATGGACATGAAGTGAGTGCTCCATGCTTCACAGGCCCTCCACAACAACGTACACACCATCTCCTACAACCATGATGACTCCCTGGTGGCAGTTGGCGGCAGTGCTGATGTCATCATTTTCAATGCCATTTCTGCCCTCCCCACCACCCTCCTCCCACCCAACCCTTCCAAGGCTGTAGGTATTTTAAGCATTGTGTTTCAGTCATCCCATCCAGGCTGGCAGACACAAGACCTCCTGACACCTCCTCGCAGGCAACCAAGCAGCTCAAGTTCAGCAGTCTCAAGGGCCACCTACTGGCCTCAGTGACAGACGAGGGCAGCACCCACCTGTGGGATGGCAGTCTCAAGAGGCACTTGTACCACTTCCCTCAGGCTCACCTCTCTCCTGTTACAGCCCTCTCTTTTTCTCCCATCAACCATATGCTAATGCTTTCAGCAGGCCTCGACAAGAAGATTGCCTGCTATGACGTTCTCTCCAAAAAGTGAGTTTTGTGCAGGCTACAGTGCCTGCTATGGTGGTTTGCTGGTGCATGGGGGATTCATGCATCTGGAGTGACTCAGTCAGTGCTGTCCATCTTATGTTACAGATGATGAATGGAGTAATGAATTGATGAATGGATGGAGTGTTGAATTTATAATTAATGGAGGAATGAATTGATGGATAAATGGAAAGATGAATGGATGGAAGGATGGATTGATGAATGAATTGAGGGGTGAGTTAATGGATGGATGAACTCACAGGATGTTGAAGTGCATAGGAGCGGTGGAACCTTTGACCTGCTTGGACATCTTTTGTGATGGTACCACCGTGGTTGCAGGCACCAGCAGAGGCAAGGTGCTCTTAAGACTTCTTTGTTGCAAGCACAACCTCACCATAGCAACAACACACGTGACAGATCTTGTTGTTTGACTTGCGACATACAGCCAGCCCCATCAAAGAAATATCAGCCCACCAGTCACCCATCTCTTCCCTCTGTCTTAAGCGCAAGGTCTCTTGCTGTTTGTGTGTTGTGTGATCTTTTGTGCTCTTGTGTGATCTTGTGTGATCTTGTGTGTTAGTGTGTGCGTTGTACCACACTGAGCAGTTCTCTCTTGGCACCACAGACAACTCGCCACTCACACAGCCGCAAGAAAGGAAGTCATCAACCGGGTCCTTCCACGCCGCCACCCCTCACTGACAACATCAACGTCTCTGGTACGCCACACAATCACCCAAGCAATCATTATGGCACTGCTCAATAGAAATGACATGATGGTATGTGATGTGTTGTCTTCTCACCTGCAGATGTGGTTAGTAAAGCTGACAACAACAACAGCGAAAAAAACACTGGAGACACCATCTTCTCTCCTTGTCGTCTTGAAGGTGGTGAAAATTGTGATGAGGAGAAGACGATGGTGATGATATTGGTGATGGTGATGGTGAGTGTGATGGTGATGGTGAGTGTGGTGGTGATGGTGAGTGTGATGGTGATGGTGAGTGTGATGGTGATGGTGAGTGTGGTGGTGATGGTGATGTAGTTGGAGATTGTCAGAGGAGCTGACAAAAGTGCTTTCACAGATTCCTGCAAGGACAGCAGCAACATCTCGTCTCTCCAGGGCAGTCTCCGTAGCGCCTCTGATGCTGCTGCCTGTCAGTTACCTCTTTCTTTTCTTTTTTTCTTTCTTTTTTGTTGACTTGTTATTTCTCACCTCTTCCATCCATCAATGACTCACTCACTCTTGCTCAAGTTTCATTAAGTGATTCATCAAAACCTGTTCATACTTGATTCCATCATCATCACCATCATCATCATCATCATCACCATCATCATCATCATCATCATCATCATCATCACCATCATCATCACCACTTTTCCAGCTTCCTTTTTCTCACCTGTATCTTCGGCACCCACTCAACAAATGCAGGTCAGTTCAACCACTTTAGCTTTTCACCCCTTCATCTTGCATGGTGCTGTGTGGTGTTGCATGGTGTTTTGTGGTGTTGCTTGATGTTGCATGGGGTTGTGTGGTGTTGCATGGTGTTTTGTGATGTTGCATGGTATTGCATAATGTTGCATGACGTGCCCCGCAGTTGCAGACGAATGAGTCAGTCCAATTTTCAATGAACTTCACCACAGATGATCTCTCTCAACTCAGTAATAACGAGAATTATGAAAACTATGTAAAAACAACACCACAACTCACAACAACAACACCACAGCTCATACCAAAATTACAACAACACCACAACTCATAACAGCAATGCATTAATCGACCTAATCACAGATGTCTTCAGTATGATACAATACAATACAATACAATACAATACAATACAATACAAACACGAATATTATTATGGTAGCATTAACCCCGTAAAGTTTCGAGGCCACTCATGATGTCACCGCTTCTGCAGTTGCTAATTCGATGTTTCGTTTCAGACTTTACTGAAAAGCTTCCTGTAGACTACAACGGCCACAACGACACACGACCACACCACAACGACACACAACCAAACCACAAAGACGCACAACCACACCACAACGACACACAAGCACACGACTCACTCCCTCACATCTCACACACTCCCAAGCTCGCCTTCTCACCGACTCATCAAACAGCCTCTCGCTCCTCCAAGCTCCATGCGACGACGTGTGCTGGTGGGTCTTCACGCCCCTCTTCTTCCTCCATCTCTCCTCCTCCATCTCTCCTTCTTCATCTCTCCTTCTCTATCTCTTCTCCTTCATCCCTCCTCCTTCATCTCTTCTCTTCCATTCTACCTCTTTATCCATTTTTGCACGACCACACCTCAGAGCACACAAAGACACCGGGAGGAATTTCGATGGAGGTGTTGAGGGGGGTGGTGAGGGAAGAGACGGAGGAGGCAATGGAGGGTTTGAGCTCATGTGTCCTCAACATGCACTCCGAAATTATCCATAAGTTCCATCAGCTACAGGTGCTGTTGTTGTTGCAACATCACGTGTTGTTTTTGTTGTGACATGACGCGTTGTTTTTGTTGCAAAATGACGTGTTGTTGTAGTTGCAACATTACGTGTTGTTGCTGTTGCCCAGTCTTTTTTTCTCCACCAGCTGGAAGTGCAGGCGCTGAGGCAGGAGACATCAACGATGCAGCAGCACCTGTTGCATTCAAACAACACTCTGTCACAAGACAATGCGAATCTTAGGTTCATTCTTGAGCACCTCACATAATTGAAGCTTCATACTTAAAACCACATCACTGCAACCACTTGAACATATTCAACTTTTGACGAATAAAGCAGTATTCAAATCTTTTACTTCTGAGTCTCCGAGCGTCCTCCAGTGACCACCCAAGCACCATGCGCTTCTCCGATCGAATCCTTCCTTAAGCTGCCATGAACACCTCTCCAACCACTCATCCGTAACTCAACTACTTCGAACTTTAATTGAAACTTCACCACTTCGACCATATTTCATAAAATCAGTGTCAATCGGTTGCTTTCAAGCGGTGTTTTCCTTGCTGTCTGCTTTCTCTGATTGATTTATTAATAAATTGATTAATTTATTTAAACTTTTTTTATCAACTTAAATTTAAGTTTTAAATATTAGTTATAAAATAGAAAATTTCTTCGACAGTTTCTACTGGTTACGAAGATTTATGGGAATAAATTTTTCAATGCTGGAGTTCGTTCATCTGATTCAATAGTCAATGTTACTCATAATTCTCATTTTGTTCTTACTTTTTCATTTAGGCTTTTTGTAACACTACGGTTTGTGTTGATTCTACTTTTTCTTTGTTTTTATTATTTACCATGCTTTTTAACCTTTTCAGCTTTCGTCTGAATTTGATAGAATAAAATCTATAAAAAACTGAGGCATTAATCGAATGGAAAAGGTGGGTGGTTGAGTAGATGGAGTAGGTGGTGCGTTGATTGGATGAAGGATGAGTCACTGATTGGATAAAGAAGGGTTAGTCATTGATTGGATGGAAGAAAGGATCATTGATTGGATAAAGAAGGGTGAATCACTGATTGGATAGAAAAGGGTGAGTCACTGATTGGATGAACGATGTGAGTCATTGATTGGATGGAAAAGGTAGGTTCTCAGAATGGAATGGCACAGCCTTGCGGAGGGAAATATTAATCCTTCTAGGATGAGACTTCATGAAATTAGTATTAAACGTTCCCAATCATAAAAGGCTGGCGTGAAAATGACATAACTGAAAACAAAAACACTAATACAAACGCACACAAACACAAGCACACAACCACACGCAAACATACAACCACAAGCAAACACACACAAGCACACAACCACACGCAAACATACGCAAATACATAAAATATTCATCGTCATCGATTCCAGCAAGAATGAAGACTCAAAAGCAGCAACTTCACTCAGCAGGCACTAGAACCTTCCAACGAGCCATCAACCAGAACCTTCCAACGAGCCATCATCCAGCACCTTCCAGCATGAAGCGTGCCACCAGCGTGTTTTCCTGCCTTTTTCCACTGCCGATGTTCATGTTACTGAGAACAATTGGTCTCGTGACAACCAAAACGACCGTAATCTTTCACACCTCAACGACTACTGTTGTGATGTTTGAGGACGAAAGTTCATCCGAAAACACAACTTTATCGCCGATAGAAACCACATCATCACCATCCTCATCTTCATCATCATCATCATCTTCAGTGACAGCAGGAACAAACACAACGACCACAATAGCAACTACAACTGAGACACCAACAACGCCATTCACAAAACAGCTCAATCTGGCGACCTTCAACGTGGCCCTGCACAAGGCCACAAGCAGCGACACGCCGCCTTGTGGTGCTTCTCTCGCCACCACTCTCTGTTTGCCCCAGCTGCAACAGCCCTGCAACACCACCATTTGCTCTCTCGACTGCCAATACAGGTGAGCTATCTTGCCCCTCTCCTTCCATTCTTTATCCATCCATACATTCATCCAGCTATCCATCTATCCATCCATCTATCCATCCATTCATCCATCCATCTATCTATCCATCCATCCATCCATCTATGCAACCATCCATGCATCCATGCTTCCATCCATCCGTTCATCCATCCATCCACTCGTTCATCCATCCATCCATCCATCCATCAGTCCATACATCCATCCATCCATCTATCTACCAACTCAGGTCAGAAACACCCTCCCATGTTTCGTTGCTGCCTGCTTCCCAGGCTAATTCGTGCGTCAAGAAGGATCAATCCAACTTGCCTCCTTCACCACGTAACTTCCACACAGCACCACACTCTACACGACTCCACAACCACTCCTTGACACCCACCTCCTCCACACGACTCCACACCCACTCCTTGACATCCACCCTTTTTCACACTACACCACAACACTTCTTGACACCCACTTGCTCCACACAACACCACAATCACTTTCTGACACTTACTACTTCCACAGAAGACACCGAAGACTACAGCATGACGTTCACAAACAACAACTCCCAGTGTCATCTGGCCCTACCACCCCTGCAGCATTCTCTCAACTCCTCCTTCACCCTCTCCTTGTGGCTCTTTCCTGCCGTGGTATCAGGCACCCAGTGAGTGCAACTATCATCACCACTCCATACGCCTTGTTTTTGAAACAAAAAAACACTGAAGTGCAACATCAACAACATCAACAACAACATCAACATCAGCAACAACAACAACCAACAAAAGCACTACAACAACACTTAATTAACAACAACAAAAATAACAACATCAACAAGTAAAAAGAACAACAAACTCAAAACAACAACAACAACAACAACAGCACTCTGGTGGAGGCGTTGAGGCAGAAAGAGGAGCTTCTCTTCCGTCTGCAACTGCTGCCTGGGACTCTCTCGTGGACTCTGAGGCACCACCGAATGCTTTTCAAAATCACAATCCCTCCCCTCGTCTGGTCCTTCGTCGCCATCCAAGTGCTCCCATTCACTCTATCGCAACCACATTGATGGCCACACCACGCTACACCACACCACACCACACTACACCACACCACACTACACCCCACCACACCACACCACACCACACTACACCACACCACACTAAACCCCACCACACCACACCACACCACACTACATCACACTAAACCACACCACACTACACCCCACCCCACTACACTACACTAAACCACACTAAACTACACTAAACCACACCACACCACACCACACCACACTACATCACACTAAACCACACCACACCACACCCCACCACACCACACTACACCCCACCCCACTACACTACACTAAACCACACTACACTACACTAAACCACACCACACCACACCACACCCCACCACACCGCAACAGGTACACCAGGAAGACATTGCAGTTTTTATAAACTCTTCCACTCAACGGCCTGAAGTGGTGGACAGAATGGAGGAAGCAATGGGAGGTGGAAAAAAAGAGGTGGCGTTGATTGACATCAGCTCAATTCGAGTCGGCCAATCGCTTGCAGGTGTTTGGTCTGTGTGACCTTGGTAGAGGCTAGAAAGGATAGAGGGATGGAAGGATGGATGGATGAGAGGATGAGAAGAAACAAAGATAGATGGATGATGAATGGATAGATGGATAGATGGATGGATGGAAAGATGGATGATAAATGGATAGATGTGTGAACGAATGGAGGGATGAATGGAGGAATGGAGGGATGGATGGATGGAAGAATGAATGGATAGATAGATGATTGGATGGATGGATGGATAGATGGATGGATAGATGGATGGATAGATGGATGGATAGATGGATGGATAGATGGATGGATAGATGGATGGATAGATGGATGGATAGATGGATGGATAGATGGATGGATAGATGGATGGATAGATGGATGGATAGATGGATGGATGGATGATAAAATAAAAGGACAAATATGTGAAAGAATAAATAAGAATGGGTTGTAGGTCGAGAGAGATAGTGGTGGGTGGAGAGAGGGAGTGAGGGGGGAAGAGAGGGAGTGAGGGGTGGAGAGAGGGAGTGAGGGGTGGAGAGAGGAAGTGAGGGGTGGAGAGAGGAAGTGAGGGGTGAAGAAAGATAGTGAGGGGTGGGTGACAGAATAAGAAGCTGAGAACTGACTAGGAGCTTCATGACAGGAAAGAACCAGTTCCTGGGCAGTTTGTCGCAGGTGTTCCTGTACCCCGTGGCTTTGAGCAACAGGTGGATTACTGTGTGTTTGTGTGTCTGTGTATGTGTGTGTGTGTGTGTGTGTGTGTGTGTGTGTGTGTGTGTGTGTGTGTGTGTGTGTGTGTGTGTGTGTGTGTGTGTGTGTGTGTGTGTGTGTGTGTGTGTGTGTGTGTGTGTGTGTGTGTGTGTGTGTGTGTGTGTGTGTGTGTGTGTGTGTGTGTGTGTGTGTGTGTGTGTGTGTGTGTGTGTGTGTGTGTGTGTGTGTGTGTGTGTGTGTGTGTGTGTGTGTGTGTGTGTGTGTGTGTGTGTGTGTGTGTGTGTGTGTGTGTGTGTGTGTGTGTGAGTGTGTGTGAGAGTGTGTGTGTGTGTGTGTGTGTGTGTTACTGTATGTTGCTGTGCCATTGCATGTTGCTGCAGTACCATGAATCTTGTTGATGGATGGAACAAACTTCAGTGCTTCACTTGAAACCTTTGTTCTCACTCTTGCATTGCTTATCCGTTTGGGAAAGTTGATGCTTCATCAAGTTTAAGTTTAAGATTAAGTAATCCAACACGGCCTCCCAAAGAGAGGTAGTGGCGCTGCACACCGACAAGCAGCCCCAGCCACGCATTCAAGTGGACTGTCGCTGTCCAGGCAGTCATCCTGCTGAAGACCTCCAAGGCACAAAGTGCTTCAAAAACAACATCAACAAAACAAACGGTTTCCCTTCTTCTTTTTTTTTTCTTTTTTTTTGAGTACTTTTTTGTTTTCTCTTATTTATTTTTTACTTACTTTTATATTTTCTCTTTCTCTGTTTTTCTTATTTATTTTCTATTTTTTCTTTTCATTTATCTATTTTTTCCTTTTTTTCTATCCTTCCTTCTTTTTTTCTTTTTTTCTTCTCTTTTCTTCTTCTCCCTCCACAGTGGCCACACACAAGCGAGCCACCTTCACACCACACAGCACACGGCGTTTCGAGGATCGGCCTGTACAGCCACCCACTGGAACTGCTGAACGACGGTCGTCTGGATACCTTCTTCATCAGCAACCTACAACAACAGCTCGTCTTCAGAGTGCACTTGGGAGACGTTTTTGAGGTGGTGGCTGTGGTGGTGGCTGTAGTGGTGGCTGTTGTGGTGGTGGATGTAATGGTGGATGTAGCGGTGGATGAAGTGGTGAATGTGGTGGCAGATGTTGTAGTGGCTGTGGTGGTGGCTGTGGTCGCAGCTGTGGTTGTGGCTGTGGTAGAGGATGTGGTAGTATTTGATGAGATTGACTTCTGCTCCTTCTTTCCTTTCATCTTTCCTTCCTCTTTCTTTTCTCCTTCTTTCCTCCCCCATTTTTTTCTTTTTTCTCAGATTTTTTTGGTAAAGGTTGTCATGGCAACAGCGCCTGCGCAGTGGAGCAGGATTGAAGGGCGATCAGGTACCGAGTGGAACACCTGGCAACTTTTTTCCTCTCACTGCCAACGACACTTCGGCATTCCCCCTGATGGCCACATTACCAACTCAACCGCTTTCAACTGCCTTGCCAGGTGCTATGTGGATGGGTTGAGGTGGTGGTGTTTTGTAGGTGGGTGGATGGGTTGAAGTGGTGGTGTTTTGTGGGTGGATATAGGGGTGGGTGCAAAATGGAAATTTTTTGTGGGTGGAAAATAGAAAACTGCTTTCGAATGATTAAAACTTGTTCAATCAAACTAGAGAGAGAAAAACAACACTTGCATGACAATACAACATTTCCTTGACAACCCAACACTTGTCTGACAACACAACATTTTCTTGACAACTCAACACTTGGTTGACAACACCGACCAACACCTCAGTCCTCCTAACTCTTCCACGTTG
>OX387253.1:8869689-8872189 GCA_947562095.1 Branchellion lobata
GGTCAATAAGGAACTCGCATTGTGACGCGGTGACAGGGCTGTGTCAGTGCAAATCACAAGAGTTTGGAGTAGCAGGACCCCTGTGTGACGCCTGCGCGCCTGACTACTGGTCGTTTGATGAGGAGTTCGGAAGGTGGATGGAGGTGGTGAGGATGTGGTGTGGATGTGGTGCGGAGGTGGTGCGGAGGTGGTGCGGAGGTGGTGTGGATGTGGTGCGGAGGTGGTGCGGAGGTGGTGCGGAGGTGGTGCGGAGGTGGTGCGGAGGTGGTGCGGAGGTGGTGTGGAGGTGGTGCGGAGGTGGTGTGGATATGGTGTGGATATGGTGTGGATGTGGTGTGGAGGTGGTGCGAAGGTGGTGTGGAGGTGGTGCGAAGGTGGTGTGGAGGTGGTGCGGAGGTGGTGTGGATGTGGTGTGGAAGTGGGGTGAAGGTGGTGTGGATGTGGTGTGGAGGTGGTGTAGGAGGGGTGTAGAAATAAAGTGTCTCAAAAATCGTTTTTTTTGACAAAGTTTCAAAACAACCTCGGAAAAGTTTAAACCAGCCACTTCCGCTAAGCTAGCCACACCAGCCACACCAACCACAGATGCAAGCCATGCGACTGCCACTCAGCGGGCAGCGAAAACAGCACGTGCCACCAGCAAACGGGTCAGTGCCACTGCAAGCCACTGGCGACAGGAAGGCAGTGTGGTGACTGCCTTCCGGGCAGCAGTTCTCTCGATGCCTCCAACCCCTACGGCTGCAGCAGAGGTGCTCTGTTTTATTCCTCATTCCATCTTCATCCCATCTTCTCTCTCTTCACTCTTTGTACTCCGTCTCTCCTTTTTCTTGCCCCACACCACAGCACCTGGAGGCGTTGAGCCTGTGCAGGCTGAGGAGGTATCGTGGAATTTCATAGTGTTGTCTTGGAAACCTCCCATCCAAGCCAATGGTCGCGTGGTGGCCTACCAGATATGGAGGGGTGGAGTAGTAGTGCATAAAGCGTCTTCCAATGGTTAGTTGCATGTGTGCGTGGTGGCAATCCACACCACACCAAGCCATAACAAACTACACCACACCACGCCACACCACACCACACCACACCACACCAAGCCATAACAAACACACCACGCCACACCACACCACACCACACCACACCACATCACACCACACCACACCACACCACACCACACCACACCACACCACACCACGCCACACCACACCACAGCTTCTTCCTACAACGACACTGGTTTGAAAGCATACCACATTTATGAGTACCAACTCTCAGTGCAAAACGAAGCAGGTGAAATATTTCACTGTCCCTCGTCGACCTCTCTATTTCACATTCCAACTCACAGCTAACACCCCATCTCACCACACTCCACCATACATTTGAAATCTCACCTTATCACACTCCACCAATCATCTGACATCTCATCTCACCACACTCCACCCCACAGCTGACGTCTCATTATAGCACATCAAACTTCTACCACATCTATCACCCCATCTCCCCGTCATTCTATTTCAACCTCTCCGTTGTGACACCACCATGATACCCCATGACACCGTCATGACACCACCATGGCACCACCGTGGCATCACCGTGACACCACCTTTACATCCACTTGACCCCCCTATCACACAGGCACAAGCATGAGTGCACGTACACTTCTCCGAACAGCACAGCACATCCCTTCGGGCGACCTTAACTTGCAGGTCACTCACGTGACGTCAACGTCGGCACTGGCGTCATGGCAGTCTCCTGCGCAAGCAAACGGAGTGGTAGTCAAATACGTCCTCAAGCTGCTCACTCCGTTTAAAAACCGCTGCAACAGCCACTACTACAACAACAATAACACCCAACTCTTCAACAACACAGACTACAACAACAACACAGACTACAACAACACAGATTACAACACTGAAAACAACAATAAAAACGACATCAGCCTTTCCAACACCAGCACGCCCAACAACAACAACAGTCTTTCAAATACCACCTCTGACGTCATGGAAAACTCCACAGAAACCTCCTACGTCATCATGTTTGTGGCTAATACAACATTATTGCTGAACAATTCTTCAATTAAGACACAAAAGAACTACAACAACATATCAACAAAAATAAAAACCAAATCAACAGAGAAAATTCAACAAAAATACAACTACAACATTTTGACATTTCAACACTTCGACAACAACAAAAACACTTCAACAGCATAAACAACAACAGAATAATCTCAACAACAACAACACCATCATTACGCAGGTACGAGGGGCTGGCGTTGGTGGCACAAATCGACTCTTTGGTTCCTTTCTGCTCCAGCACACTGTCGCTGGAGTGTTGCACGCAGGCAGGCTGTCTGGTCAGCAGGCCTGCCTCCTTCACCACCCTCGAAGCTGCTCCGTCTCTACAAGCCCCTCCCTCCGTGCTCCCTCTCAACTCCTCCGCCCTACACGTCTCTTGGCGGCCCCCATTGCGTCCCAATGGCACGTGACTTCCACCACTTGCTTCTACGTGA
>OX387253.1:8874689-8887189 GCA_947562095.1 Branchellion lobata
CCATCCAGGTGGATGCAAGAGGAACAGGTTCGAATCCCTCCGCTCCCTGGAACGGATTGATGGATGGAGTAGGGAAGTGTGATGAGTGGGTGGATGCTTGCGAAGGTTCATGAGGATACTTCAGGAAAATTTCTCACCGCAGCCAGCGTGAGCAAGAACTGTTCCAACAGCATCATCGGAGTCAACACCGGCATCTTTGTTGGTGGCGCTCCACGTGACTTCATCTACGACGACAACAGTGACCTCAAGGTTGGCCTCTTCCACCACAATGCAATTCAATATAATGCAATACAATACAATGCAATACAATGCAATGCGCTACATTACAACACAATGCAATTCAATATAAAGCAATTCAATATAACGCAATGCAATGCAATACAATGCAATGAAAGGCGATAGCGCATTACGGCTTCTGCGTCATTCCGTTGCTTCTCACAGCTCTTCATATTTTGAATTTCACAATTGAAACAGCACAACGGCACAGCACAAGAGAACAACAACAATGAAAACACAACAACACCACAACACCACTACATTAACAGCACAACAACACCAACACAACAACACCACAATAATGCCACAACGCCACAACAATACAACAACGCCACAACAATACAACAACGCCACAACAATACAACAGTTGATAGACAAGAGTTCTTTCCATGGCTGCCTGAAGAAAGTCAGTTTTCTGCACCTTCGCGAAAGATCATTGAATCTGGAAGGAGTGATGGAGAGAGGGGTGGAGTGGGAGGAGAAGGAGTGGAGTGGGTTGGAGGGGTGGAGACCTGTAGAGTGGCTCAAAGAGGCTGTGGCTTCGCAGGGCAGTGCGCCTCTGTGGCAAGGCTGCCTGAGCAAAAGGGACAAAGCCATTAGGTTCCTAGGAACAGGTTTTCTTTCTCTGAGGTCTTCCCAAACACAGACACACACACTCACACAAACAAACACAAACAAACACACACAACCACACACACAGGTTTTTTGCAAGTGTGGATGGACGGTTTAGACGGCAGGAGTTTCACAGACATATTCTTCTCCTTCAAGACGCGCAGTGAAGCAGGCATGCTGTTGTTTGCGCACGGAGCTGTAGGCTCCTTTTACCTGCTGCAGGTGCTGAACTCTCGTCTGCAACTCGTCATCTCCATCAACAACGTTCTCTCCCAATTCACCTACTCCGACAAAGTCCTCTGTGACGGCGCATTCCACTCTGTCAGACTAGTCATCGACTTGGCGTCAGGGTGCGTTCACGTGTGTTTTTTACATAGTCCTTGGTAGTGGTCCCCACTTGTGGTCTCCACTGATGGTTCTCAGTTGTGGTCCTCAGTGGTGGTCCTCAGTGGTGGTCTTCAGTGGTGGTCCTCAGTGGTGGTCCTCAGTGGTGGTCCTCAGTGGTGGTCCTCAGTGGTGGTCCTCAGTGGTGGTCCTCAGTGGTGGTCTTCAGTGGTGGTCTTCAGTGGTGGTCCTCAGTGGTGGTCCTCAGTGGTGGTCCTCAGTGGTGGTCTTCAGTGGTGGTCTTCAGTGGTGGTCCTCAGTGGTGGTCCTCAGTGGTGGTCCTCAGTGGTGGTCCTCAGTGGTGGTCCTCAGTTGTGGTCCTCAGTGGTGGTCCTCAGTGGTGGTCCTCAGTGGTGGTCCTCAGTGGTGGTCCTCAGTGGTGGTCTTCAGTGGTGGTCCTCAGTGGTGGTCCTCAGTGATGGTCCTCAGTGGTGGTCTTCAGTGGTGGTCTTCAGTGGTGGTCCTCAGTGGTGGTCCTCAGTGGTGGTCCTCAGTGGTGGTCCTCAGTGGTGGTCCTCAGTGGTGGTCCTCAGTGGTGGTCCTCAGTGGTGGTTTTCAGTGGTGGTCCTCGGTGATGGTTCACAGTAGTGGTTTCCACTGATGGTTCCAGTGGTGGTCTCCACTGATGGTTCCAGTGGTGGTCCTCAGTTGTGGTCTCCACTGATGGTTCCAGTGGTGGTCTCCACTGATGGTTCCAGTGGTGGTCTCCACTGATGGTTCCAGTGGTGGTCCTCAGTTGTGGTCTCCACTGATGGTTCCAGTGGTGGTCCTCAGTGGTGGTCTTCAGTGGTGGTCCTCAGTGGTGGTCCTCAGTGGTGGTCTTCAGTGGTGGTTCTCAGTGGTGGTCTTCAGTGATGGTCCTCAGTGGTGGTCCTCAGTTGTGGTCCTCAGTGATGGTTCACAGTGGTGGTACTCAGTGATGGTTCACAGTGGTGGTCTTCATTGATGATCCTTACTGATGTATGGTGGTCTCTACACACACGCAGGTACATGGAGCCAAACATCGACGGGGAGAAGCGAAGTCTGCCTCTAGTGAACAACGGCACCTACCACGCAGACAGCTTCATTCTCTCCAGCTACGTCTACATCGGAGGCATTGCGCATGGCTCCGAAGCCGATGAGTACATCAGCAACAACAACCTCCAGTCCTTGAGGAACAGGCGTAAGCAAACATTAGAAACTATTGCTTCACTGAAACATATTAGTACAACACCACCACACCACAGCCCACCACACCACACAACACCACCACGCCACATCCCACCACACCACACAACACCACCACACCACATCCCATCACACCACACAACACCACCACGCCACATCCCACCACACCACACAACACCACCACACCACATCCCACCACACCACACAACACCACCACACCACACAACACCACCTCACCACACAACACCCCCATACAACAGATTTCTCTGGCTGCATAGACCACAACATGCGCATCGCTTCGAACCAGGTGACCAAGGTGGCCAGGGTGGTGGCGGCTGAAGGAGTGGACTTGTCAGGCTGTCCCGAGTCGCTCTCGAGCCCAAAGCAGCAGTGCTCGCAAATGGCCTATGATCGGTTGCAGCCAGTGAGTCAGGGCCTTTCACAGACCTTCTTCATTGACTCCTCTCTACAGTCCTTCACAGGCTCGTGCCTTCCATCGTGTTTGAGTCGGTAGACCCCTTTGTTTAGTGCATTTCAGAGCACCTTTCTGCAACCGCCACACTCCTCCCACAGAGTACATGTACCAGGTGCAGGCATATAACTCCGCAGGCAGTGTTTCGAGTGGCTGGGTGCTGGGCAGGACTATGGAAGGAGGTAACATGTTCAATTTCACACCACACCACACTACATCACACCACATCATACCACACCACACCACACCACACCACATCATACCACACCACACCACACCACACCACACTACATCACACCACACCACACCACACCACACCACACCACACCACACCACACCACACCACACCACACCACACCACACTACATCACACCACACCACACCACACCACACCACACAACACAACACCACACTACATCACACCACATCATACCACACCACACCACACCACACCACATCATACCACACCACACCACACCACACTACATCACACCACACCACACCACACCACACCACACCACACCACACCACACCACACCACACCACACCACACCACACTACATCACACCACACCACACCACACCACACCACACCACACTACATCACACCACACCACACCACACCACACCACAGCTCCTCAACAGGCTCCAACTGCAAGCATAGAGCATTTGACTTCGACCAGCGTGAAGCTGGCTTGGAAGAAGGTGCATGAGAGGTACTTCAGCGGAGAGGTGCTCTTGTACAAAATTTTCTTGCAGTGCCACTACAACAACTCCAACGACACCAACAACGCTGACTCTAACTACAACAACAACAACAACAACAACAACAACAACAACAACAACAACATAGACAACGAAAACAACAACAACAACAACAACAACTACAACAACAACATTTCCAATAGCAACTTTAACAGCAATATAAACAGCAACAACAACACCAATAACAGCAATAACAACACCAACAACTGTGCAGACATTCACACCTCCACTTCAGCATCCTCCCTCAACGGTAAACTTGAGAAGGAAGAGGAAGAGGAGGAGGAGGAGGAGGAGGAGGAGGAGGAGGAGGTGGAGGAGGAGGAGGAGGAGGAGGAGGAGGAGGACGAGGAGGAGGAGGAGTAGGATTATGATGATGATGATGATGATGATGAAACCACAGTTTTCCCGAACAATAACGAAAATTTATTTGTTTTAATTTTTTCTGATCGAATTGGAAAAGATAACTTCAGGTGTGAAGGTCTGATAATAAAAGTGGCTTGTTCAAACCAAACCACACCACACCACACCTCACCACGCCACACCACGCCACGCCACGCCACGCCACGCCACGCCACACTAAACCGCACCTCATCACACCACAGCCACTGTCAGAGGCTTGCAGCCATACAGCTCTTACGAAGTCTCGTTGCAGGCGTGCACCCGTGGTGGCTGCACCACAGGAGCCTCAATCCCTTTCATCACAAAACCTGAAGGTGGTTGAGGTGGCCTGAAGTGGTGTGGTGAGATGTGATCCTTTAATTAATCTATCGGGTGGTGGAGTGGGTGGAGTGGGTGGAGTGGGTGGAGTGGGTGGAGTAGGTGGAGTGGGTGGAGTGGGTGGAGTGGGTGGAGTGGGTGGAGTAGGTGTAAATGAGTAGAGTGGATGGGTGACTTCGTATTGTTCATGCACCTCATAGCTCCGTGGTACGTGCAACCGCCTGAAGCGGAAGAAAAAGGACCTTCCCACATCCTGGTGGCCTGGCAACCCCCCTCTCACGTCAACGGAGAACTGGCAGGTTTCAGTCTCCGCAAGGCGGGAGTCACTGTGTACTCAGGCATTCTGCTCAGTTACAACGTCACCAATTTGACTGTGTGTGGAGGCGTCTGAGGGTGCATCACACCACATCCCATCACATCATACTACACCACACCACACCACACCACTCCATACTACACTACACCACTCTGTACTACATTAAACCCCACCACACCACTTCACACCACATTAAACTACACCACACCACACCACACCACACCACACCACACCACACCACACCACACCACACCACACCACACCACACCACACCACACCACTCCAATCCAATCCACACCACACCACACCACACCAAACCACAACACACCACTCCACTCCACACCACACCACACCACACGAAACCTCACCATACCACACCAGGTTTACACATCATACGTATTTTCCTTGTTGGTGTGCAACACCTTGTACTGTAATCATAGTGATGACGTACACCTCAGCACCTCACAACTGCCTCCCTCCTTCGTCCACAAACCTGTGGTTGCCATCTTAGGTGGCTTTTTTGCGAGCTGTGGTGGCTGTTGTGGTAGTTGTGGTGGTGGCTGTTGTGGTGGTTTTAATGGTGGCTGTAGTAGAGGTTGTAATAGTGTTTATTGTCGTGGTTAAGACGTTGTGCTTTTTTTGATGGTGCTTGTGATTGTTGTTTATGGGGGTTGTTGTGATGATGGTGGTGGTTGTGGTAGCTGTGGCTGCTGTGGTTGATGCATGATGGGAAAGGGTGACTTTTCCCACAGACGCCAGCAGCGTGGAAGTGCGGTGGCAGAGACCCCAGGCACCCAACGGCAAGATAAGCGCCTTCCTGCTGCACCTTTCCACCACTGCTTCCCAGCTAGGACGCCTTGTCTTCAACGCCTCTGACGTCACCAGCACGTTTGTGGGCAACCTCACTGCCAACACCCACTACCACGTGACTCTCAAGGTGTTCATTCTTTTGAAATGTATTGTGCTTAACACACACTTAGCATACACACACACAGACACACACACACACACACACACACACACACACACACACACACACACACACACACACACACACACACACACAAACAAACACACACACACACACACACACACACACACACATACACACACACACACACACACACACACACAAACACACACACACACACAAAGGCATGCACGGAGGCAGGATGTACAACGAGTGAAGGGACCGCTTTTCAGCTTCCCGAAGGACTGCCAGGCCGACTGAGGCCTCCTGGTGTGCAGGTCCTAAGTGCCCACCGACTTATCGTCTCCTGGCAACCTCCTCTTCAACCCAATGGTCCCTCCATCTTCACACACACACACACACACACACACACACACACACACACACACACACACACACACACACACACACACACACACACACACACACACACACACACACACACACACACACACACACACACACACACACACACACACACACACACACACACAGACAGACACACACACACACACACACACACACACACACACACACACACACACACACACACACACACACACACACACACACACACACACACACACACAGACACACACACACACACACACACACACACACACACACACACACACACACACACACACACACACACACACACACACACACACACACACACACACACACACAGGTATCATCAGAAAGTATCTTCTCTACAAAATCCTCCAGCCGCCACAAAGGCAACTTCTCAGCAACAGCAGCCAACCAAGTCACGTGGTGTTGGAAGGTCTACAGCCCTACACCTTCCACTCCTTCCTCCTATCCGTCTGCACCGCACAAGTACCTGACGCCATCCTCATCTTCTTCTTCCTTCTTCTTATCATCATTATCATCATCATCATACTCATCATCAGCCTCATCATCATCATCATCATCTTCTTCTTCTTCTTCTTCTCCTTCTTTTTCTTCTTCTGCTTTTTCTTCTTCTTTTTCTTCTTCTTCTTCTTTTTCATCATCATCCCCACCACGTGCAGGGATGCAGCAGTAGTGACGTGGTGGAGGCGGTCACCAAAGAAGCTCCTCCAGAAGGCGAGTTGCATCTGCAAGGGGAAGAAGTACTAAAGGAGGAGAAGGAGGAGGAGAAGGAGGAGGAGAAGGAGGAGAAGATAGAAGAGGAAGAAGAAGAAAAACAGGAAGAAGAGGAAAAGATAAAGAATGAAAAGAAAAAAAAGGAAAAAGGAGAAGAAGAAAAAAAAGAAAGAGGAGGGAGTTATGATGGAGACAACATTTACGTGCGGCAAGTGATGGAAGAGGGGAGGTTGAAGGGGGAGGATAGAGGGCGTATGCTGGCCTTGATCGACTCACTGGTGCTGGCACGAGTGCGGCTGCAGTGGAGTGGCATAGAGAAGGCCAACTCAAAGCTGCTCTTCCAGGTGCTTTGTCGAGGCCCCCTCTACCGACTCCCTTCTCAGAGCAACTCCTCCTTCGGTCTGTTCTTCCAACTCCCCATCTCTCCCACTTCCTTCTTTTCTTATATCCAACTCATCATCTTTCTTACCCATTTATCTTTCCTTTCCAATTTTCCATCTTTTTTTTTTTTTCTTATTTCTTCAACTCTTCATCTTTCCAGCCTATTCATCCTTTCTCATTTCAAATATGCACCCTCCTACTACCTTTTTTCCCACAACCTTTATCCCACCACTACCTTTCACCACCTTCCTCCCCCTCTTTCTCTCCCACCATCTCCTTCTCACCACCTTCCTCCCCCTCTTTCTCTCCCACCATCTCCTTCTCACCACCTTCCTCCCCTTCTTTCTCTCCCACCATCTCCTTCTCACCACCTTCCTCCCCCTCTTTCTCTCCCACCATCTCCTTCTCACCACCTTCCTCCCCCTCTTTCTCTCCCACCATCTCCTTCTCACCACCTTCCTCCCCCTCTTTCTCTCCCACCATCTCCTTCTCACCACCTTCCTCCCCCTCTTTCTCTCCCACCATCTCCTTCTCACCACCTTCCTCCCCCTCTTTCTCTCCCACCATCTCCTTCTCACCACCTTCCTCCCCCTCTTTCTCTCCCACCATCTCCTTCTCACCACCTTCCTCCCCCTCTTTCTCTCCCACCATCTCCTTCTCACCACCTTCCTCCCCTTCTTTCTCTCCCACCATCTCCTTCTCACCACCTTCCTCCCCTTCTTTCTCTCCCACCATCTCCTTCTCACCACCTTCCTCCCCTTCTTTCTCTCCCACCATCTCCTTCTCACCACCTTCCTCCCCCTCTTTCTCTCCCACCATCTCCTTCTCACCACCTTCCTCCCCCTCTTTCTCTCCCACCATCTCCTTCTCACCACCTTCCTCCCCTTCTTTCTCTCCCACCATCTCCTTCTCACCACCTTCCTCCCCCTCTTTCTCTCCCACCATCTCCTTCTCACCACCTTCCTCCCCTTCTTTCTCTCCCACCATCTCCTTCTCACCACCTTCCTCCCCCTCTTTCTCTCCCACCATCTCCTTCTCACCACCTTCCTCCCCTTCTTTCTCTCCCACCATCTCCTTCTCACCACCTTCCTCCCCTTCTTTCTCTCCCACCATCTCCTTCTCACCACCTTCCTCCCCTTCTTTCTCTCCCACCATCTCCTTCTCACCACCTTCCTCCCCTTCTTTCTCTCCCACCATCTCCTTCTCACCACCTTCCTCCCCTTCTTTCTCTCCCACCATCTCCTTCTCACCACCTTCCTCCCCCTCTTTCTCTCCCACCATCTCCTTCTCACCACCTTCCTCCCCCTCTTTCTCTCCCACCATCTCCTTCTCACCACCTTCCTCCCCTTCTTTCTCTCCCACCATCTCCTTCTCACCACCTTCCTCCCCCTCTTTCTCTCCCACCATCTCCTTCTCACCACCTTCCTCCCCTTCTTTCTCTCCCACCATCTCCTTCTCACCACCTTCCTCCCCCTCTTTCTCTCCCACCATCTCCTTCTCACCACCTTCCTCCCCCTCTTTCTCTCCCACCATCTCCTTCTCACCACCTCCTTCCCACCACCATCTTACCACCAACAGACTACAAGACCACCACAGGCACTCACGTTTTGTTTGTTTCTACCTCGGTCACGTGGGTGAGTGTGCTTGGACTGTTGCCCCACCAAGACTACCACTTCTTCGTCAACGCCTCCAACTCAGTGGCCTTCAAGATCAGCAACACCCTGTCTCTTCACACCTCTCCCGCTCGTCAGTTCCTTCTGTCGCGCGCGCACACACACACACACACACACACACACACACACACACAAAACATACACACACACAGAGCCTGACGGACTGATGTCTGCGGTTTTGACACCCCTCTCTTCTTCCAGCATCATGGCGTCGTGGTCTGCCCCTTTGTCCATCAACTCGCCATCCTCTCCCTCCTTCCAACTCTCCTTCAAGGCTCCCCCCCACAACCACTCCGTTCTGTTGGTCCCTTCCTTCTTGCTTCTTTTTCTCCTTCCTTCCTTCCTTCCTTCCTTCCTTCCTTCCTTCCTTCCTTCTTTCTTTTCTTCTTTCTTTTCTTTTTTTTCCTACGTTTCTATCTTCCTCTTTTCTCCATCCTTACATATTTCCACTGCCACCTCTCTTTCTTAGCAATTGATTGAATCCGCCTCATAACGATGACGTCACACTCAGATTGTTTCCCGCTTGGACACTCGCCACGTCATACATCAAAACCGACCTGCTGCCCTTCACTACTTACCATTTCCGCTGTGTCGCTTCCACTTCTTTTGGCGTGGTTTCTTCTCATTGGTCACAAGCAACAACCAATCAGGATGGTTTGTTTGCCCGATGCTCCAACCCACAAAATCATAATCACGTGTTCACGCAACAGTTCCACAGGGCCTGGACGTTCCCATGGTGACGAATGTGGAAGCTCGCATGGCAACGCTGCTCTGGCAAGCACCCCTGCATAGCAACGGCATTCTCTCATACAACGTCTTCAACAACCACTCTCTCTACGCCTCTGTAAGGCCTTCTGACCACCCATCCATTCCCCTTTCTTTCACCCATTCATCCATCTTCCTTCATTCATCCATCCATCTTCCTTCACTCATCCATCTATGTTTTTTTCAGTCATTTATCATTTATCCATCATTTTCCATTCATCCATCTTCTTCTTCACCCATCCATCCATCCTTCTCCACTCATCCATCCATCCTTCTCCACCCATCTATCCATCCTTCTCCACCCATCCATCCATCCTTCTCCACTCATCCATCCATCCTTCTCCACCCATCCATCCATCCTTCTCCACCCATCCATCCATCCTTCTCCACCCATCCATCCATCCTTCTCCACTCATCCATCCATCTTCTTCTTCACCCATCCATCCATCCTTCTCCACCTATCCATCCATCCTTCTTCACCCATCCATCCATCCTTCTCCACCCATCCATCCATCTTCTTCTCCACTCATCCATCCATCCTTCTCCACTCATCCATCCATCCTTCTCCACTCATCCATCCATCTTCTTCTCCACTCATCCATCTATTCATTTTTCCTTTCATAATTCATCAATCTTCCTCCTTCACTCATCTATTTTCTTACTCACTCGCTCATTTCAGTATCCACTCACTCACTCACTCATTTCAGCATCCACTCACTCACTCACTCAGTTCATCATCCACTCACTCACTCACTCACTCATTTCATCATCCACTCACTCACTCACTCACTTCATCATCCACCCACCCTCTCACTTTTTCTTGCAGTTTAACGGCAGCACAACCTCATGCAACGTTAGCGACTTGCCACCTCACTCACCCGTGTCTTTGGCAGTGCAGGCGTGCACCGTGGCTGGCTGCACCAGTCTCATCCACGCACCCCCCTTCACCACTCTGATGGACCGTACGTTCTTGTTGTTTTGTTGTTGTGCAGTGTTGTTGTTGATGGTGTTTATGTTGTTGTTGTTGTTTATGTTGTTGTTCTTTATGTTGCTTTTGTTTTTTTTGTTTGTTGTTGTGTAGTGTTGTTGTTATTGTTTATGTTGTTGTTGCGTTGTGTGATGTTTCACGAGTTTCAAAGGCAGCAGTGACTCAGATACCCCACAGGCCCAGAAGGAGTGAGGATTGAACAGGTGTTGTCCTTGTCTCCGACCACCGTTCTCCTCTCCTGGAAAGCCCCTGCGCGTCCCAATGGCAAACTCACTGGCTACCGAGTGATGAGGCAGGAAGCAAGGGAAACTAGAAAAGGAGAGGAAGGAAGAGAAGGAGAAGGAATGGAAAAAAGAGAAGAAAAAGGTAAAAAGGTAAATGAAGAAGAAAAAGAAGATACTGATGGATTGGAAGAGGATGGTGTGTGGGCGGAGGTGGCAAGAGTGGGGAAGAACGCCTCCGACTTCCTGGACGCCTCTTCCTCCCTGCTGCCATACTCCTGCTACCGCTACCGCCTCATCGTCTTCAACCAACTCTTCAATGCTTCCAGTCCCTCTGTCCTTGTCTGCACCCTTTCCGCACGTGCGTGGCATCTTTCTCATCCTCTTCCGTTACCTCCTTCCTTTCTTTTTTCTTTTTTCTTCTTTTCTTCATCATTTTTCTTTTCTTCTTTCCTATCATTCTTCTGTTTTTCATCATCATCATCATCATCATCATCATCATCATCATCATCATCATCATCATCATCATCATCATCATCATCATCATCATCATCATCATCATCATCATCATCATCATCATCATCATCAACATCATCATCATCATCATCATCATCATCATCATCATCATCATCATCATCATCATCATCATCATCATCATCATCATCATCATCATCATCATCATCATCATCATCATCATCATCATCATCATCATCATCATCATCATCCTCATCATCCTCATCAGGGCCTTCAGGAGTGTTGGCTCCAGTGGCAGTGGTGATCAACTCAACATCAGTGGAGGTGTTGTGGGAGGAGGCAGGGAAACTCAACGGCAAATTCCTCAGTTGCCTTCTTTCACTCTCTGCCTCCCTCAGCCAGCAGAGCTACAACGCCTCACAAACCAGCCTCTCCTTTCATCACCTCAGCCCCTACACCCCTTACACCCCCACGCTGACCATCTGCTCTGGTTTGTACATCTTTTCTTTAAAATCTTTCTCGGTTTTTTTGACGCATTTTTGTGCTCAGCCACACATAATGACACACACACACACACCTATAGCACACACACACACACACGCACACACACACACACACACACACACACACACACACACACACACACACACACACACACACACACACACACACACACACACACACACACACACTCATAAATCCACACACACATACTCACAGACGGAGGCTGCACCGAGGCCAGAGGCACCAGTGTGCGCACGGAGGCAAGTGCTCCATCAGGACTCGAACCGCCTTCCTTGCAGGTTCTTTCTCACAACTTCATCGCCCTTACCTGGCGCCCTCCTCGCCACCTGAACGGACCTCCCGGCCTCTTCGAACTGCTCAGGAAGACCATCTCTCAACCGCTCCAAGGTGCTCCATTGGCTCACCACACTGCTAATCCAATCCAATCCAATCAAGAAAGGTGTAGTGTGCTCTTTAGGATTATGTTCAAATGCGCTCTCATGGGAACGGTTTTACTCGCCGTGGGCTACTGGAGGACTAGATTCTCTAAAACGGTGTCTGTACTTCAGTTGAGCTGCTGATTCTAGAACTCAAACTTAGGCTCACCCAGACATACTTTTTAGCGGAATAGGCCAATCATTATGCCACAGATGCAAACATAGTATAAATAGTGATGAAGATAAAAGTAAGAAATTAAAAATAGTCAGAGTGAAAATGGGAGAATGGG
>OX387253.1:8892189-8924689 GCA_947562095.1 Branchellion lobata
ACGAAAATCAGAATGAGAGAGGACTTATGGAATGTTTCCAAACCTCCCTCCTTCACTCTTCCAGTCTCATCTTTCCAAATTTCTTATTTTCCATTTATTCATTTTTTATCTTTTCTTCACTACATTCCTCTTTTACTCTTTCACTCTTTTCAACTTTCCATATGTGCCGTACAAACCCTCCACAGGCATCATTGTGCGCTACATCATCCTGAGGGACTCTGTCGAGCTGCACCGGAAAGAAATTTCTCCATCTTCCTCCTTTTTTTCCGCATCTCAATCATTTTCTTCTTCTTCTTCTTCTTCTTCTTCTTCTTCTTCTTCTTCTTCTTCTTCTTCTTCTTCTTCACATCTTCCTTCTCCATCATCATCATATTCCTCCTCCTCATTCACCTACCTGGACACACAGGCAGTAGTTCCCTTCAGATTGTACAAGTACCAGTTGACTGCATGCACCTCTGTTGCCTGCAGCACCAGTGTCCCGGTCGGTGCTTCCCCGCCTTCTCTCACTCCCTCTTCTCTCATTCCACCCGCTTTCACTCCACCCTCTCTCACTCCACCTTCTTTCACTCCACCCTCTCTCACTCCCCCTCTCTCACTCCACCTTCTCTCACTCCCCCTCTATCACTCCACCCTCTCTCACTCCACCCTCTCTCACTCCACCTTCTCTCACTTTACCTTCTCTCACTCCACCTTCTCTCACTTCACCTTCTCTCACTTCACCTCCTCTCACTCCACCTTCTCTCACTCCACCTTCTCTCACTCCACCTTCTGTCTTTCCCTCTTTTTTTTTTTACCTTATTTTTCAATTCATCCTTCCTTGTCCTTTCCATACAACCAGCTTACTTTTTCCACCCTCAGATATTACCCATACAACACCACCCATACAAAAACACCTTCATGTACCGACCACACAACACCACTCCTAAACCACCTCAGGTGGAAGCAATGAGTCGGCAGAGAGTTCCAGAGGCAGTGACCTCTGTAGAATTACATCAACTGGATGCTTCCGTTCTTGTCACGTGGTCCAGACCATCACTTCCCAACGCCATAATTTCCCACTATCTGGGTCCTCTTCAGCCTTCTTGTCTTTTTCTTCTCTCTCTTCTTCTTTCACCATTTTCCTCTTTTTCTCCTTCTTCTTCATTTTTTCTGCCATTTCCTCTTCCTTCTATTTCATTTTCGCTTTTTTTGCTGTTAATTTCTTTTTTTTTTTCCCATCTTCCATCCACATTACACCATCAACCACACCACACCAGCAACCACACCACACCAGCAACCACACCACACCAGCAACCACACCACACCAGCAACCACACCACACCAGCAACCACACCACACCAGCAACCACACCACACCAGCAACCACACCACACCAGCAACCACACCACACCAGCAACCACACCACACCATCAACCACACCACACCAGCAACCACACCACACCATCAACCACACCACACCAGCAACCACACCACACCAGCAACCACACCACACCATCAACCACACCACACCAGCAACCACACCACACCATCAACCACACCACACCAGCAACCACACCACACCATCAACCACACCACACCAGCAACCACACCACACCAGCAACCACACCACACCATCAACCACACCACACCATCAACCACACCACACCATCGACCACACCACAACATCAACCACACCACAACATCAACCACACCACAACAACAACCACACCACACCAGCAACCACATCAGAAACCACACCATCAATTTCACCACACCATCAAACTCATAACACCATCAACTCACACCACACCAGTTCGCGCGCAATGGTCACAGCACCAGCTTGAGTTCAACGTCACAGCCACCCCTCTGCAAGGAACAACCCCTCAGCAACTCCTCCTCTCTGGTATTCTGCAGTTAAACTATTCACTCATCTCATCCAACACCACCCTTACCCCACCCACACAATACCATTACCCACGCACCACCACCATCCCACCCACATACCATCACTCTTCACACACCACCACCCTTTCTCACATACCATCACTCTTCACACACCACCACCACCTCTCACTTACCACCACTCTTCACACACCACCACCACCACCTCTCACATACCACCACTCTTCACAAACCACCACCGCCACCCAAACAGAATTGCCCGCCTTCAGCACCATCAATGTGTCCATACAAGCGTGCAGTGCTCATGCGTGTTCACCAAGCACCCATGCATCCACCACCACACTCGAAGCTCCTCCCTCGGGTTTCCTACTCACTTTTAAGCAACATCGTTCTAATAAAAAGTAACAAAAAGCACCGCACAGCACCACACAGCACCACACAGCACCACACAGCCCACACAGCACCACACAGAACTGCAACTAAACTGGCCACCACGCAGGACTACAGGCGCCTCTGTTGTGGATGGGTGACGTCAACAGCAGAGTGCACGTGACGTGGAGTCTCCCTGAGAGACCCAATGGCGTGCTGACGGATGTGGGCCTAATGAGGTCGAGAGGAGGACTGCCCTATCAAGTCCTTGCTTCGCTGCCTGCCAACACCAGCCACTTCGTCGACCATGACGTGCAGGCAGATAAGCGCTACGCCTACAAGTTCTTTTGCGCCACGTCGGCTGGCAAGACCTTTTCCGAGGCAGCGTCTATCTACATCCCCCTCCTCCTGCCTCCTGTCGTTCCCTCCATCCACAACATCACTGTGCTTTCCTCCTCCTCTGTGCTCCTTCACTTGGACCCTCTACCCAACCTCCTTCACCACCTCATCGTTACCACCCACCACAACCGCCTCGTCCTCTTTCTCTCACTACCGCCCTCCCGCAACCACACCGTCCACCACTTGCAAGCTTTCACCACCTACCTCTTCCGCTTGCAAGCTTGTTTTTTCTCCTCGAACTTCTCTTCAAACTCTTCTTCTTCTTCTTCTTCTCCTTCTTCTTCTTCTCCCCCTTCTTTTTCTTCTTCTTCTTCTTCTTCTTCTTCTCCTTCTTCTTCTTCTCCTCCTTTTTCTTCTTCTTATTCTTTTTCTTCTTCTTCTTCTTTCTCTTCGTCTTGCTCTACAGGGCCTGCCGTCAACGCCACCACCACCACAGCCCCTCCCTCCCCTCCCATGCCCCCCCTCTTGGAGGCCCAAGAGGACGGGTCAGTGCTGGTCACGTGGAAAACTCCAGCACGCATGAATGGAGTGTTGCAGGGATATATGGTACAAAGGAAAAAGAGAAAGAAGAGAGATGCAGAAATGGAGGGAACTGATGAAGAAGAGGAAAAGGAAGAGGAAGAAGTGTTGGTGGCTCGAAAGAAGCAGCAGCTGCGGTATGAAGACCGCCACTTGCAGCCAGCCACCACCTACTCTTACAGAGTCGTGGCTACCAACGATGCAGGACAAACTGCCAGCAATTTTTCTCACGTGACCACAGCGGATGGAGTTCCTGGAAAGGTGGAGGCAGTGATGGTGGGGGAAGTTGATTCGGTGAGTGTGCTTTTGTGCTGGCAGGAGCCTGCAGTGACCAATGGCAGACTGCTGCATTATACGCTTGAAGTAACTCTCTTGACAGCCACAAACAACAGTCAAGAGCCACCCTTCACAGCCACAAACAACAGCCAAGTGGCGCCCTTTCCAGCCACAAACACTCTTCCCAACAGCATCTTCGTTAGAGTAGCAGCCGATACAAACTGTTCCCTTGTGAGTGGCTTGCAGCCTCTCACGAGGCACAGAGCTCGAGTGGAAGCGTGCAACAGAGCAGCTTGTTCTTCCTTCACTGAGTGGTCGCAAACCTTCCAAACCCTACAGTCATCGCCCCCCCACGTGTCTCCTCCAGCCGTGGAAGCCCTGGATGGAGGTACAGCTGTGCTTATTTCCCTGGCTGCCGTTTCTAGCCTGCACGGAGAGGTGGTGCTTTTCAAAATGGCCCTGAGGGACCAGTGGGAAGATCTGGTGTGGCGCTACGAGGGTACACACACCACCCACCAAGTTCCCAACCTGCTTCCTTTCACCTCCTACTCCGTTCAAGTAGAAGCGTGTACCAGGGCTGCTTGTACTCGGTCTCCATGGAGACACTTTCGCACCTCATCAGCCCTCCCTCAACACCCCCCCGTCCCCTCCCCTCCAGTCATCCAAGCAGCAGCAGTGCTTCTTTCATGGCTGGTGCCTGAGCAGAAGGAAGGTCCCATTACTCTGCTGCAGGTGCTTAGGAAAGATCGCTACCTGTCCTCCAACCTTTCAAACCATTTCCAAGTTATCAACTCCACTCGGCCTCCTTCCAACATCTCCTTCTTCTCTTTCAACGACTCCCTGCTGCAACCCTTCTCTTATTACCACTACTTCCTCCGCCTCCACAACCAGGCAGGTCACGTGGACAGTGAACCAGTGCAGGTCACCACACCCCCCCAGCCCCCTTCCATCGTTTATCCCCCCATTCTTCAATCCATCGTCCTATCCTCCAACAACTCCTCCCTCCCTCCTTCCATCATCATCAACGTCACGTGGTCTCCACCTCCTCTCCCTAACGGCATCATTGAAAAATACCTGCTCAGGTCAAACCACTCCATAACCTCCTTTCCAGGGAACCACTCCACAACCTCCTTTCCAGGAAACCACTTCACAACCATCACCCACCACCCTCTTTCCGCTTCCTCTTCCTACTTTTTTTCTCTTGCTGCATGCACCTTAGCTGGATGCACATGGAGCCGACAGACCTCCATCACCACGCCCCACCTCCCGCCTCCTGCGGTGCCCTCTCCTGTGGTCACGTGGGTAGAGGCGAGAAGGGTGGGGGTGGAGTGGGAAGAGGCAGATAGGAGCAATGGAAACATAGTGTGGTACAGTCTGCTGATGGACGCACAAGAGGTTCACAAGGGCATGCAGAGGAAGGCAGTTCTCTCCGGCCTATTGCCCTTCACCACTCACCTTCTCTACCTCAGCGCCTGCACCAGCGGGGGCTGCAACCACAGTGCCTTTGTCAGTTTCACCACCAGGCAAGATCTGCCCGAGTTTGTGGCGCCTCCTGTGGTGGAGGCGCTGTCAGCCACGTCTATGAGGCTGCGGTGGCGACGACCCGGAAGGAGCAACGGAGTGCTTCGGATGTTTGAAGTGCGCAGGGACCATCAGCTGGTGAAAGTTCTACTACTACCAACTTCCAGTTCTACTACTACCACTTCTTCGAACACTAGCACTACAACCACTGGCACCACAACCGCTGGAAACACAACCACTGGAACCACAACCACTGGGATGAAAACACGCAACAAATCTTGGCACTACACAGACAATGAAGTTTTGCCAGCAACCACTTACTCCTACTCCATCACTTGTTTCAACGCCATTGGTTCAAGCACCAGTGACGTCATCAACGTAACCACGCCCTTTTCCTCTCCACAAGGGGTGCTGCCACCACAGCTACAAGCCTCTTCTTCCTCCAGCATCACCGCCTTCTGGAGACCCCCCCTCAGAAGCAATGGCGTCATCTCCAAGTACGTGCTTTTTGTTGGCAGAGGTCACGTGAAAGAACACAAAGAAAAGGAAGAGGAAAAGAAAAATAAAAAAGAAGAAAAAGAAGATGAGAAGAAAAAAAAGAAAAAGAAGGATGAAGAAGAGAAGGAAAAAGAAGGGGAAGAAGAAGAGGAGAAAGAAATTGTGTACAGCGGAAAAGGGAGGGAGTTTGTGATTGGAGGGCTTGAGGCCTTCCACACGTACGTGGTGGTGCTGCAAGCGTGCACGGAAGTGGGGTGTGCATGGAGTGGTGAAGTCTCTATGGCAACACTTCCTGCTGCTCCTAGCAACCTGTCTGAACCGCTCCTGCATCCTTCTTCTATTCCCTCCTCTCAGCCACCCACCCTCTCTGTACACCTTTCATGGACACCTCCTCACCACCTCAACGGCCTCCTGCTACAGTACACACTCCATCGCTTGCGTGCACACCCTTTCCTTCACTGCCCTTTTTCTTCTCCTTCTCATTCTTCTCCTCTTCCTTCTCATTCTTCTTTTCTTCCTTCTCATTCTTCTCCTCTTCCTTCTCATTCTTCCATTCCTCTTCATCTTCCTCTTCCTTCTCCACTCCTTGTTTCATCGTCTGAAGGTTTTCTGACTTTCTACTCATGAGCTTTCCATCATTTTATCCAATGTTCACATTCCTCATCATTGACTGATTGTACAACACAACATTCATTCATTCATTCATATATTTTTTAATTCTTTCATTCATTCATCCTTCATCTTCTCACTCACTCACCCATCCACCCACCATGCACCCGATGTAGCATGGGCAGAAGAACACCTCGTCTACAGCGGTCTACAGACCTCTTTCATTGACTCCCCTCTGCCCCCTTTCACCTTCTTCTGCTACCGCCTCTCCGCCCTCAACGCCCAAGGAAGCGTCACAAGTCCCTGGGCCTCCGTCACCACACTCGAAGCTGCCCCTGAAAACCTCCCCAAACCCATCTTCAAGGTGTCTTTCCATCATTCTTTTATCATTCCTTCATCATTCCTTCGTTACTCTTCTATCATTTCCTTCTCATTCCTTCATCATCCTACCATCATTCCTTTCTCATTCTTTTATCATTAGTTTTTCATCTTTCATTCCTCCATCATCCTTTCATCATTCCTCCATCATCCTCTCATCATTCCTCCATCATTCTTCCATCTTTCCGCTGCCGCCTTTCCACAGTTCTTCTCTTCTGAAGCAGTTCATCTCACGCAGCCACCCCCTCTGCAGCCCAATGGACGCATTGTCAACTATACTGCCTTCCTCAACCACTCACGCGTCTGTGGCTGCTGTTCCATCGTCATTGTCCCATTGTTATCAACCCATCCGTGTTTTTTGGTTGTTGCTTCGTTTTTTAAACAAAAGTAAACTTCCACAACATCACCACCTCCACAGCTGGCCACATCGAACAGCAACAGCATGCGCCTCAACGGGCTACAAGCAGCCACTCACTACCACCTGCAGCTGCAACTTTGCACCAGCAGGGCTTGCGCCCTCACTCCTGCAGTCTCTATGACAACGCCTTCCAAACCACCCCAGCAACTCGTGCCTGCCTCTATCTCCCACGTGACGTCATCCTCTTTCCACGCCACTTGGACACCCCCTTTTAAGCCACATGGATTCAACCTCAGGTGTCGATGTTGGTGTTGTGGTTGTTGCAGCTGTTGATGTTGTTTTTGTTGTTCTTGCTGGTGTTGTTTCTGTTTTTTTTATTGTTGCTAATTTTGTTGTTGTCGTTATTGTTGTTGTTGTTGTTTTGTTGTTGTTATTGTTGTTGTTATTGTTGTAGTTGTTGTTGTTGTTGTTGTTGTTATTGTTGTTGTTATTGTTGTTGTTGTTTTTGTTGTTGTTGTTTTTGTTTTATTCTGTGGTGAGATACTCGTCACACCTGTTTGTTGCGACAAGAGAGACTGATTGTAGATTGTCGTTGCAGTTACAAACTCTCATACAAGCTTGTATGCGTCCTGTCTCTGCCCCACGAGTGTGAGAGGATGGAGAGAAAGACGAAAAAGGAAGAAAAAAGAGAAGAAGGAAGAAAAAATGATAAAGATGAAAATTATGAAAAAAATGGAAAGAAGGAAGAAAAGAAGAGGGAGGAAAAAGAGGGCGAGAAAAAGGAGGATGAAGATGAAGTGGTGGTGTACAGGGGAGGAGAGATTTTGGAGGTGGTGGTGGAGGGCTTGGGCGCTTTCAGGCGGTTCGAGGTGTTGTTGCGGAGTGGTAACGAGGCTGGGTGGTCACGTGAGGTGGCTGTCTCTCAAGTTGCCACCCTCCCCGCACGTGAGTCTTCATCATCATCAACTTCATCATCAACCTCATCATCAACCTCATCATCAACCTCATCATCAACCTCATCATCAACCTCATCATCACATCAACATCAACATCAACATCATTTCAACATCACCTCAACATCAACATTAACAACATTTGACACCCCCCCCCCCCCACACAGCTCCTTCCTACTCAAGTCCTCCCTCCATCCTTTTCCACCATAACTCCCTCCTCTTCAACTGGACTCTTTCCTTCCACCCCAACTCCCCCCCCTCCTCCTACACCCTCCTCAGGGATGGCCTGCCCACCTACTCTGGCCTCCTCCACCACCACCTCGACCTCCTCCCCTTCCTCACAACCAGTCGTTACAATTGCTTTTAGCCTTTATATTTATTTTTTGATAATAATAATAAGAATAAATAATACTATTGTTTTTATTATTATTGTTATTATTATTTATTATTATCATTATTATTATTAGTTTTATTTTTATTATTATTATTATTATTATTATTATTATTATTATTATTATTATTATTATTATTATTACATTATTATTATTATTATTATTATTATTATTATTATTATTATTATTATTATTATTATTATTATTATTATTATTATTATTATTATTATTATTATTATTATTATTATTATTATTATTATTATTATTATTATTATTATTATTATTATTTTTATTATTATTGTTATTATTATTATTATTATTATTATTATTATTATTATTATTATTATTATTATTATTATTATTATTATTATTATTATTATTATTATTATTATTATTATTATTATTATTATTATTATTATTATTATTATTATTATTATTATTATTATTATTATTATTATTATTATTATTATTATTATTATTATTATTATTATTATTATTATTATTATTATTATTATTATTATTATTATTATTATTATTATTATTATTATTATTATTATTATTATTATTATTATTATTATTATTATTATTATTATTATTATTATTATTATTATTATTATTATTATTATTATTATTATTATTATTATTATTATTATTATTATTATTATTATTATTATTATTATTATTATTATTATTATTATTATTATTATTATTATTATTATTATTATTATTATTATTATTATTATTATTATTATTATTATTATTATTATTATTATTATTATTATTATTATTATTATTATTATTATTATTATTATTATTATCATTTTTATTCTCATAATTCATCCTCTCAACACAAAAGTTCTCATCAATCCTGAGACACAACTCTCGTGTGGTTTCTTCACAAACTTCTTCCCTCCTCCCATTTCCATGAGGCCTCTATACTACACACTTCCTAATGACATTTCCATGAGGCCTTTATACTACACACTTCCTAATGACAATTCCATGAGGCCTTTTTGTTCAAACACATTTTTGTGCAGCAACAACAACATAAAAACAAAAACAACACAACAACAACAGCAACACAACAACAATAGCAACACAACAACAATAGCTACACAACAACATCAACAACAACACTACAAAAACAGCAAAACAAACAACATCAACCTAACAACACTACAAAACAGCTTACATGTACAAGTTGAAGTTGGTGACGACACACGGCTCAGCCATCTCTCCCACCTTCCTCTTTGACCCCTCCCACCCCTCCTCTCTCACAGGTACCTTTTTCCACCCTTCCCCTCTCTCCACCCTTTCTCCCTTCCCACCTCTCCTCACTTCCTACCACTCCTCCTCCCCACCACCACTTCTTCTTCACTACTCTTCATCCACTGCACCACTCCTCCATCACACCACGATCATTTCAGACCACGTGACACCACGGTCATTTCAGACCACGTGACACCACAGTCATTTCAGACCACGTGACACCGGTGAAGCCTGCAGTCCAGCAACAGATTTGGTTCATCGTTGCTGTCACCTTGGTTTCCATCTTCTTCTTCCTTTTCCTCATCTTCCTCGTCATCCTCTTCTGCATACAAAAGATACAAAACCATGAAGTATTTTGATGTTTTTGTTGTTTATGTTGTATTTTGCTGTTGTTATCGTTTTTGATGTTGTCCTTGTTGTTAATGTTGTTGTTATTGTTGTTCCAGTTTCTTTGGATGTTGTTGTTGTTAATGTTATTGTTGTTATTGCTGTTTTTGTTTTTGTTATTATTGTTGTTGTTGTTGATATTGTTGATGTGGTTGTTGATGTTTTTTTTGCTGATGTTTGCAGAAAGAGGATTTGTTGAGCTCTTCGGACCACCTCCCCACGCCTCCCCTCCACAAGCGGGGCTTCCTTTTTTCATCCCTCCCACCCAGTCCTCCTCACAGCCTCGCTAGCTTCATCAGCAACGAACAATACCATGGCAACCTGATGTACATGCCAGACGAAGGTTGTTGGAGTGATGAGGAAGAATGTGCCAGTGGTGGAAAAAGAAGAGAAAAGAGGAGGAAAGAAGAAGGGATGATGGAGGAGGAGGAAAAGAGGAAGAAGAAGGAGAAGGAGAGGATGAATGAAGTTTCTAGTTTTCCTTTCCAAGGCAGTTTGAGTCTCCATGAGATTCTTGCCTCTCCTTCCTCTTTTCTTTCCCACTCGCCTCTTCCTTTTCCTCATTTTCATTCTTCTCTTCCTCATCCTACCTCTTTTGCCTCAAACAACAGCAATGACGACTACATCTCACGGGTAAAAACTTCTTCTCAATATTGCCTCATGAACACCTTCCACCCACCCACCCACCGCCCATCTTCTACCCATCACTTACACACCACTCACCCATCACTCACTCCTCAAAATTTTCCTCAGACGAGTTTGGACCTTTCTGACTCTGAAGTCTGAAGAAACAATGAAGTGTCACCTCAGGTCACTTGGAACTTTCCCTTCTTCTCACGCACATGTTCACTCTTTGCCAGTCGAGCTTTTGAACCTCACTCACATGTTCGCATTTTTTAATCGTCTTCAAAAACAAAACACAACGCTTTCAACTCAATTTTTATCCTTATATTCTCAAGTCCAAGCAATCAATAACAGTGCTATAGTTTTTTTCGGAAATTCTTTGTAGCGAAATGTGTGGAACAGTGTGTGTGTGAATTTATTGTTTTGGCATGAAGTGGTAGAGACCTGATGCAGATAAGATTTGATGGAATTGTTGGAATTCTGTGGAGTCTTGCGATATTTTTTTGGCTGGTTTCATGGGGGGATATATGAAGAACAAGTCTTCACTTGAACATTGAATACGATTCGCATATAATTGAACCAACTTTGATAAACCAGTTTACGATCGAAAAATATTTTGATGCTGAATTATTGACTTTGAATTTTCAAACTCCTTACAAACCTTTATCACTTTTAAATAAATTAACTTTCTTTGTATAACGATATATAAGAAATGAGTTTCATGAAACATTCCAAATCCATTTCTTATGGAGATACTTTGATAGTTTATTTAAATTTCAATAATTTGCTCCAATTTGAAGTGGAACAGGGAAAAATAAATCAGACAAAGTACGGGGCAATAAAACACGACACTCTTGTGGGTCTTCTCTACGGCAGCAAGCTTCAGCTGAGCAGGGGTTACGTCTTCTTGCTGCCTGTTTCTCCCGAACTATGGACCGTCAGTCTCAAGCACAGAACTCAGATCCTGTACGGGACCGACATCAGCTTGGTGATTTATCAGCTGGACTTGAAGCCAGGGTCGATAGTGGTTGAAGCCGGTGAGCAGTAGCATTGGAGCCCATTCAATTGCAATTTAATATTTTCAACTCAATTCCTGTTTCTTATTTTTTTTATTTTTTCAATGTTAAACAGTTGTTAGACACTCAATAGTTTTCAAAACTTTCATAAACTTCCTACTTTTTCACATCAACATCATTTACCATCTCATCACTCACTCACTACTTCTCTTCCAACGACACCACCGCCTCAGGCACAGGCAGTGGTTCATTATCCCACTCCATTCTCCGCACCATAGCTCCATCAGGCCACCTGCATTCCTTCGACTTCCATGCCTTGCGAGCTGAGGTCGCTTCCAAGGAGTTTCTTCAGCATGGCCTTCACCATGTCACAGTCACCCACCGTGATGTGTGTCAGGACGGCTTTGCACTCAAATGTGCAGTTGACGCTGTCTTTCTCGACCTGCCCAAGCCCTGGTGTGCTATTCCCCACGCTGCCAAGGCCCTTGTCCCTGGTGACTCTCCTTATCAGTTCCTCATGAATTCAATCCGAAACTAATTATATTTTAAGAAAGTTTATAGTGGTTTTCTCAACCTCTCTACAAACGCACACACACACACACATGCACCCAGGAGGCAGGGTGTGTTGTTTCAGTCCATGTGTGGAACAGGTGCAGCGGACGACTGAGGCGCTCAAGAAGCACTTCTTTGTGGCGTCACAAACGTGGGAGGTACTCACCTGCCCCCAAGAGGTGAGGCCCCTTGGAGGAAGAGGGGGAGGAGGAGGAGGGGGAGAATACGTGTGCACTCCAGCCTTGCAGATGCCTGGACACACAGGCTACCTCACCTTCGCCACCCTCTACCCGGACTGACCCACCCTTCCATCTTCCTACACCCATTCTTCCATCCTTTCATCCTCCTCCACCCATCTTTTCATCCTCCTCCACCCACCTTTTTATCCTTCATCCATCTTCTCACCTTCGTTGACCTAATGTTTCATTGTTGTTTATTGGCGCATTAGTGAAATGAACAACAGCCTCGCGTGAGCAGTTGCTAACAAAAAGATCGTCTTTCGTCAAATGAATTGAAACTGGAGTAGACACAAGGTGAATGGAGCATGAATGAATGAATGAACAAGTGGAGGATGAACGAATGAAGAAATGGAGAATGAATGAATGAACGAGTGGAGGATGAACGAATGAAGAAATGAAGGATGAATGAATGGACGAGTGGAGGATGAATGAATGAAGAAATGGAAATAGACAAATGGAGGATGAATAAAGAAGCACGTAGTACGAAAGTTTGGAACGATTTAATTTCATTCTTGCTTCTACTCTTCGAAATATAAAAGCATAACCACGAGACAAGAAGCGAAAATAACTTATGCATGGTCTCCGTGGAAGGTGGGAGGAGGGGGTGGAGGTGGTGAGAAAGCGTGGAGGATGGAGAATGGTGGAGAAGTGGTGAATGAGTGAAGAAGTGATGAGAGGGTAGAGGAGTGGTGATTGTTAGAAAGCACTCAAAACAAGTTATCACTCAGTGTAAAACATGATGGTCTGTATGTTACATTGTACAAACTAAAGAATAATAATGATTGTGGTGATAAAGAGGGGGAGGGGGTGATGAGGTGGGGGAAGGGGGTGATGAAGAGGGGAAGGGTGGTGATGAGGTGGGGGAAGAGGAAGAGGGTGGTGATGAGGAGGGAGAGGGGGTGATGAAGAGGGTGGTGATAGAGAGAAGATCAATGTACGTGCAAGAACATAGCAACGACGGCAGAGGATGAAATGCAACAGAAAATATAGCTTGTTGTCATCGGTCGAGAGGCTGTCCATGCAAGCCTCTCATGCCACTCACTATCATCACAACCACTCAGCATTGCCTTCACTCCCACCACCACCATCATCATCATCATCATCACCAACACCTCACGACTTCTTTTTGACATCAGCATACACCTGGGCTGCCTTTCCAATGATGGATGCGTTGTCCAACTGAGGCCCCTGAACCAACTGTCCCATTGGTGGTGGTGATGATGATGATGATGATGATGATGATGATGATGATGATGATGATGATGATGATAATGGTGGTGCAGCTAATGATGATGATGATTAAAAAATAACAAAAAAAAAACAATAATAAATCCAATTTTGAGGCGCCAAAACAAGCACATGATGATGAGGATAATAACGGTATAAAGGTAGGCTAGAGCTGCTCATAAAATTTTCAATTTTGTTGAAGTTGATCTTTGAACAATCTCAACAAGCACATCAACCCACCTCCCAGCCCCTCTTCGCCACCTGATCCAACATATCTCCAGCGAAGCGGAACTGCCCAGTGTACCTGCAATCAACGTGCCATTTACACACACACACACACACCCACACAAACACACACCCACACACATACACACACAAACATAACCACACTGACAGACCTGGTGTAGCTCCAGACGAAGAGACACATGAAGGCGGCAATCATGGCAAGGTTGGAGGCGTTCATAAGGGATGTGAGACCCACCATGCCGAAGAAGCCCGCCAGGATGTAGAGGATGATGGAGATGATGACGAAGAAGATGGGCACTCTTACTGATGTCATCACGTTCTTTGCCTGCGTGCCACGTGGGTGTTACAATACAATACAATACAAATACAAATACAAATATTAGCATAGTGGTATTAATCCTCTTAGAGTTTTGAGGCCACGCAACAACAAAAACATCCAAGCAACAATAGCACAAGATTCAAGCAGCAACAACAACATCTGATTAACAGCAACAACATCTAATCAACAGCAACAACATCTGATCAACAGCAACAACAGCAACAACATCTGATCAACAGCAACAACAGCTGATCAACAGCAGCAACCGTGTTGTTCTTGTTGAAGTCCTCGAGCATCTCAAGCAGCTCCTTTTCCAGCTGCTGCTCGTACCTGCGCGAGAACTCCTCACCCCCCATCTTCTTGGTCGAGCTGAACGTCCTGACAGCCGTGTGGAACCACCTGCGTAGTTGTTGTCGGGGTGGCGGTTGTTGTGGTGTGGTATTTTTTTTGGTGTGGTGGTTGTGTTTGTTGGAGTGGTTGTGGTGGTGGAGCAAAAGAAGGTACTTTTCATGGCTGAGAAGGAGGTCTTGAGGCTTCATGTACGGCTTGTCTCCCCCGCACACCTGAGCAAGCAATCCATCTTTCCATATCTACCCATCTCTCCATCTCTCAGCCATACTCCATATCATATAGCTCACATTACTACACCGCTCACATTACTACACCATCCATAACACCATAAATCTCCCTATAACAGCACATACAAAAACACATACAACACCACAAACAACACCACACACAACAGCACATACAAAAATACGTACGACAGCACACGCACCTTGGACATCTCTCGAGAGTACACATCTTTGGCGTTCGCCACTGCAGCCAAGTTGTTTGCTTCTGCTGTCGCCTGCATCGTGCGACCACATGTGAACATACACATACACATACACACCCACGCACGCACACACACAAAAACACATACATCCAGCATGGACTTGGGCTCAGGCAAGTCTTGTCCTTGGTAAACTTTCATGTAGGCCTGTTTGGTGGTGGTGAATGGTGGTGATGATGTTTGGATGGATGGTGGTGAACACACACAGACACGCGGACACAAACAGGCACACACAGACACACGGACACACACAGGCACACGGACACAAGGACACACACAGGCACCTTGAAGTACTCGACGAGTTCCTTGCCGGTGATGGCGTTGTCGTTGATCTCCTTAATGACCAAGTGTGAGGGCTTCATAATGTTCTCAATCAGCTCCACCACATTCTCCTGGAAACTCTCCTCCACGTCTGTGTGTTTGTGTGCATGTGTGTGTGTGTGTGTGTGTGTGTGTGTGTGTGTGTGTGTGTGTGTGTGTGTGCGTGTGTGTGTGTGTGTGTGTGTGTGTGCATGTGATGTTTATGTGAGTGTGATGTGTTAAGAAGAGTAGAAGCACCTTCGAGTTTTCCGTTGAAGTCGGAAGAAGTTGCGACTGTGAGGCCAGGGTGGGCCATGAGGAAACAGCCGATGTACTCAAAACAGTCATTCAGATGCCGGCGCAGCTTCTGCAACTCCTCATGCTGCTTGTCTTGCACCTGTCAACCAGGCTTCTCATCAACCATCCATCCCCCAACCAGGCCTCTCATCAACCCATCTATCAACCACACCGCACAGCACCACAGCACACCAAAGCAGACCACAGCAAAGCAGAGCACCCACCTGCAGACGAGATTCGAGCAGTTGCTTTCCTCCCTTGACTCCATAGGGATACTGGTAGGGGTACTGCCAGTCTCTCACCAAAAAGTGCAACGTCTGTGGCGTTGTTGTTGCTATGTTGTTGTGGTTGCTAGTGTTTTCATTTTTATGTTGTTGTGGTTGCTAGGGTGTTGTTGTAGTTATAATTGTTTTGAGTAAGCAGTTGTCATGGCAAAGAGGAACCTGGAAGGGCTTGCCCTCATATGTCTCCAAAGCCAATCTGCCGTACTCCGTGAACAACTGTTGATGGGCATATCACTTGAAAAAGCACTCAAATGTGCAGAGGTTGAGAATGCGAAAAGATACAAAAAATATTGGTATACAGAGATACAAGGGGGCAGATGGAAAGAGGGACAGACAGAAGGAGAAAGAACAGACAGAAAGAAACAGAGGAGTAGGACAGAGATACGAGAATAGAGAGCGATAGACAGACAGGTACAAAGAGACAGAGAGACAGAGAGAGATACCTCAAGGTGTTGTAGGTCATCCTCCTGGATGTTGCTGGTGATGTTGTACACCTGCACAGAGCTGAGCATGATGGACAGAGCAAAGACCGTGGCGCACTCCTTCACTGTGGACATGCTGTCAAAGGCTCCCTGTGTGTCCATCAGCAACACACAAATCTGCGGTGGTGACAGTGTTGCGCATTGATGTTGTAGTGGTTGATGTTGTAGTGGTTGATGTTGTAGTGGTCGATGTTGTGGTGGTTGATGTTGTGGTGGTTGATAATGTAGTTGGTGTAGTGGTGATAGAACCTTTTCTCCTGAAGGCTTGTTGACAAAGAAAGGCTCACTCCACATGAGGATGCCCGAGGTAGTTCTCTCTGAACCACCCCTCCAGTTGAAGCCTGCCAGTGGAACGTTCTTCTCCCCCATCCAGTCTTTTGCAGGCACACCATCCTTATCAGGATTAAACATGAGTTAACATTGGAAGTGATGACCCCTCAAAGTTCTAATCTTTGAAGAGCCAACAAAATTATTTTTCTTCGTGTAACAGATTTGTTCCCACCTGGAGGCTGTTGAGGTATCGCAGGAAGAAGTTGAGAAGGAATGACTTTCCTTTGCGGTAGGCGCCTGCCACAGATAGCACCATCACCTTAGAGTTGCGAACTCGCACATCGAGGAGGATGCTCGATAGGGCCTTCTCATCCAGCACAAAAGAGTTTTCTGCATCTGACTTGACAATCTGAACAGCTCTCCCTTCAAACCAAATATTTGGCCTTGGCTAGCAATTGAAAAATCACAAACAGACGCTATTAACTCAAAAAAAAATTTATAAAAATTTATAAAAACGGAACTGAGAAAAATTAGTTTCATAAGTTACTAAAATATTCAGAATATAAATTTTGATTAACTATTTTATTTTATGAATAAATGCCCCGTAATACGTATAATTTTGCATAAAATAAGTATATAAAAATACATAAAAGTTGTAATATAGGAAGGGGTTTGAGTTTGGACTTAAAAGTCTAGCTTGAAAAATATTCGAAAAAACAATGGATAAAAGTTATGAACTTGGTGAAAACGAATTTTTCAATTGCGACAAGTTCACGATGATTAAATGAAATAAAAATAAGCTGAAGGAACTTCCAGAAAAAAACATTATAGCAATTTTGTGAGATGAAAAAAATAAAATAAACTATTAAAAAAATGATAAAAAACATAATTTTGTTTATAAATTCTATTACGCGAACACAGCTGAAGACCTACCTGCGGAGGTTTCAACAACCATTTTTGTTGTAAATGAACACCGACGAAAATATGACAAAGAACAGAAACAGTTGGCATGATGAATATTTTAAAATCTGATCCAATAAAAATGGGATCTAGCGTCGCTGTGGCTCAACAAAATTTTTATCACAACTTCTGTTGACAGAAATCCTTATTTCATAATGCTATAACAGTTTTTTCTGAAATCTATGATCCTAGGGAACATTTTTCCTAGTGAAGAATGTCATAATGAAACTGTATTTTCATTTAATTTTTTTTTAATAAAATTTTTTCCAAAATAGATTTTTTTCCATAATGCAAAATTTTTTGAAGATAATGTTCTTTTTCTATATCGAAAATTTTGTAATGTGGTCATTCTTCTTCAATGTATTGCGCTGGGCTCTAATAGAACGTGTTTGGCTCGAGAAAATAAATAATAAAACGGAATAATAGGATGTAAAGTTCATTTTTAAAAACGGTGAATTGATTATTTTGTCAGAAAAAACTTGAAAGCATCCAGAGTGGGTGGAGATGCTGCTCTGAAGGGTAGATAGTTACATTACAATAAAATATAACTACGAATATTATTATAGTGGCATTAACCCCGTAAAGTTTTGAGACCATATTCGTGTGTTGTTCGTGAAAAAAAATAATTTCTTAACACTTGGTTGAGAATATCTTTTTGCAAGAGTCGGTGTCAGCACTTGGCAGGGCATCACTGCTATGGATTAATCTGTTTCTCTCGATGGATTTTCTATATTCATTATTGAAACATTCTGATCTCGTATACTTTAATGTTTTCTTTCTTAATTCGATTGTTCGCCATGTTTTTGTAAAATGGACTATAGAATCAGATTGATTAATCTAATCTAAGCTTATTTAATCTAATTTTGTTTTATCTTATCTAATCTAATCTAATCTAATTTGATCTAATCTAATCATGACATTTTAACGCGTCCTTTACCATTATGTTCAAAGGCGCTTCCATGAAAACGGTTTTACTCGCTGTGGGCTACTAGAGGACTAGGTACTCTAGGACGGCGCCTATACTTTAGTTAAGCTGCCGTGGCTGGAACTCAAAACTGGGCTCATCCAGACCTACTTTACAACGGGAAAAGGCCACAGGTGCAGACGTAGTATTGTAGAAGTTAATTTTGGAGGGCAATTCTTGACGGTACAGTATAATAATAGTACTAATTTAAAAAAATGTAAGCCATTACAAAGAGTGTAACAAGGGAATTTTTTGCTAATCTTCCAGCACTCGCTCATTTTTTTGTTGAGTTAGTTAGCAAACAGTATGCATGCAGCCGTTGGTTGACGATTTCACGGCAATGCCTGTATTTCAAACGAAGAAATAGCGAGTTTGTCAAAAATCTTAAAATTTTTTTTAATCAGCAAAAACTATCACTTTTAAATAAGTAAACTATTTTATAACAAATATTAAAAATTTTAAATTTTGAGTAGTTATTAAAAATAGTTTAAATTAAATAAATTAAGATAACGGTTATACACACCACCACGCAACCGAAAACTTATGCAATGATATTTTTCATATTCTTTATTAGATCAAGCTCAAACATACGCTTTAAATGGTTGAGAACATAGTGAACAATCGAACTGAAAAGAAAAAATTGAAATTTACGAGAAGAGAGTATTATTAGTTATGAAAACTCAACGTCAAAAATTGGCATCACGTTGGCAACGCACGCAGATTTCTACAAGGTTGTTGCAGATCGTGTACATCATGGACAGCCGGTTGTCTCTTCGACGCTCTTCTAGGGTCTGCGCAGTTTCCTTGTATTGTAAAATCAATAACTAACCACGAACAAGGCTTTTACACATCTGATAACCACCATACATAGGTTTTAAAAGAATTAAATTAAACTGACTTGAACTAGACATATTTAAGAAATATCAAGTTTCCGGTTTCGCAAAAGCGTGTATGACCGTTACTTTAATTTTATTTATTTAAACTATTTTTTATTGACTATTTAAAATTTTAAATTTCAAATATTAGTTATAAATAAATTAATTTACTCGAGAGTTATATTTTTTGCCGATTACGAAGATTTTGAAAAGATTTTAGAGATTGCCGAACCCGCCTTTTTTTCTTTTGAAATACAGACATTGCAGTGAAATCGTCAACTAACGCCTACATAAATACTGTTCGCCAAATTACTCAACAAGAAAGTAAACAAGTGTTGAAAAGCATTGCAAAAATTTTTGGTATCTTGATGGAATTGAGAATTAAAGAAATGGCTGAAAAAGAAAAAGACATTGCTGTAAAATCGTCAACCAATAGGCTACAAGAATACTGTTTACCAACTTTAAAAAAAGTGAGCGAGTGTTGAAAGCATTTCAAGGAATTGTGATATCCAGACAAACTTCCTTGTGAATATAAGAAATGACTGAGAAGGAAAAAAAAAGGAAGAAATAACTTGAAATAACTCTGCAAAAGTTGTTATGTGGTTTCAAGACATGATTCAATTCTCAAACATCAAGACTCATTTATTTGATTTAATAGACAATTCTGTTTTTGAATTTTTTACAACCTCTTAACATTCTATTTTTGGTTTATTTGATGCAACATTCTTCAATAGTCATTCAATATAAACTATGACTCAATTCTAAATTTTGAGATTCATAAATTTGATTCTGTGGTCAGTTTTTGATTTCTTGCAACATACAATTGAAAGTTTTTATGACATTTAGTTATTTTTGGTTTTTTAAATTTTATTTTGATTGTTCACCATGTTTTTAGCCATTTTCAGCGTTTGTCTGAATTTGCTTCAATAAAGACTGAAAAAAAAAAAATTTATGATTTACAACCTTAAATTCCATTTTTGCGTAATTATATTTTTTGTTTTAAAATGTCAAAAACTCTATTGATAAAGTAGATTTTGGTTAAATTTTTGAAACATGACTGTTTTTCATTTTTTTTACTGATGTTTAGTTGTTGTATGCCCAAAAGTGAATTGAGATCACGATCTGTTTCACGATGGCTTCGCGATTCCTCCGCCAAACCGTATGAACCTTTAGTACTTCTTGCTCATATTCTTTTTTAATTGGTTTTCAAGATTTTGATGAAGTTAGTATATAGTGCGATACGCCATTGTGTATGTGGTGGTGACCTTCAAACTTATATGATTCTTCAAGTCACTGCAGCAAGCTATGGTGAACATGTAAAAGAAACATCCTTGGTTGGAAGTTTCACTGACAAATCCAAGCGTTTAGAGGCGTGACAGACTAGTTCCACAATATCTTATAGTATATTAGTATCCCTAACAATGCGTGAGGGATACTTCATAGCGTGTCATATTTTTCACAATGGTTAACTGTAGACAAAATGTAAAAGTAACACAGACGTCACATTTTTTTTGACGTTTGATCGAATGAAGACATACCTTGTTGTGTTGTTTATTAGTGGAGAATCAACCTCAAAACCTTTTGAAGACTTCCATTGCTGCATTGTTGACTGTTGCTACTTTTGAAATGCATGCACAAGAAGTGGCAGTGTTGAAAGGATTGCTTGGTTATTTATTCTCATACATAAACATTTTGTCTGAACTTTTTCACCATTTTGCCATTTCAACACCACACAGACCTTCAACTTGATGAGAACCACTTGTCGGAGGTACACCACTGAAGAGGTCTCCACCACTCTGTGTGCCTTTTTCACTAAGTCCATGCCTCACCACTTCATGGGCTTCTCACTCATCACCCATGCATCATTATCCTATATATAGCACTCATCACCACCACCACCATGCTCCACTCACCACCACCACTACTCCTCATTCACCACCACCACCACTTCTCATTCACCACCACCACCACTTCTCAATCACCACTGCCACCACTCCTCACTCATCACCACTACTCAGCAGACGAGGATGGTTACATTAATTCCAGGTGATGGAATTGGACCTGAGATTTCTGAAGCTGTTCAGAAGATTTTCAAGGCTGCTGACGTCAGTGACTTAGTTACTGTAGCATGGTTGTGGTGACCTACTTAGTGTAATATGGTATGGTGAGCTTATTAATGTTGCATGGGGTGGTGACTTAGTTAATGTTGTATGATATGGTGACCTAGTTACAGTTGCATGATGGGGTGACCTAATTAATGTTGCATGATGTGGTGACCTAATTACTGTTGCATAATGTGCTTCATGAGTTGAACTAGTGGATGATGATGATGACAGGCCCCGATAGAGTGGGAGGAAGTGGATGTGACTCCCGTCAAGGGACCCGATGGAATCATGCACATCCCTCCCAAGGCTGTCAATTCCGTCAACAAAAACAAGGTGTGTGTGTGTGTGTGTGTGTGTGTGTGTGTGTGTGTGTGTGTGTGTGTGTGTGTGTGTGTGGGTGTGTGTGGGTGTGTGTGTGTGTGTGTGTGTGTGTGTGTGTGTGTGTGTGTGTATGTGTGGGTGTGTGTGTTTGTGTGTGTGTTTGTGTGTGTGTTTGTGTGTGTGTGTCTGTGTGTGTGTGTGTGTGTGTGTGTGTGTGTGTGTGTGTGTGTGTGTGTGTGTGTGTGTGTGTGTGTGTGTGTGTGTGTGTGTGTGTGTGTGTGTGTGTATGTAAGCGTATGTAAGTGTATGTAAGTGTGTGTGTGTGTGTGAGTGTGTATACGTGTGGTTGGCAGGTGGGATTGAAAGGGCCATTGATGACACCGATTGGTAAGGGGCACAAGTCACTCAACTTGGCGCTACGGAAGGAGTTCTCGCTGTACGCCAACGTGCGTCCCTGTCGGTCGTTGGAGGGCCACAAGACGGTGTATGAGAACGTTGATCTGGTCACCATCAGGGAGAATACTGAAGGGGAATACAGTGGCATCGAACATGAGGTGTGCTGCTCTGGTGTAGTATTGTGGCGTGGTGTGGTTTGGTACTGTGGTGTGGTGGGGTGTAGTGTGGTGTAGTGTGGTGTGGTTTGGTACTGTGGTGTAGTGTGATGTGGTGTACTGTGGTGTGCTGTGGTACTGTATTATGGTGTGATAAGGAACTATTAAAAACAACCTTGACGACGCTGGCAGATAGTGGACGGGGTGGTGCAGAGCATAAAGCTGATCACAGAGAAGGCCTCTCGCAGGGTGGCCAACTTCGCTTTCGACTTCGCCAAGAAGAACAAGAGGAAAACTGTCACTGCCGTCCACAAGGCCAACATCATGTACCCTCCCTCCATCCTCCTTTTCATCACCCCTTTTATCACCTCCCTTATCATCTCTCTCTCATTACCATCATCACCATCTACATCGTCATCATCATCGTCATCATCATTGTCATCATCATCACCATCATCGCAACCATTATCACCATCATCGTCATCATCATCACCATCATTACCAGCATTGTCATCATCATCATCATTCTTCACAGTCTTTTCTTTATTCACCAATATTTATTCAAATTGACTCTCACATCCCTCCTCCCGGTGCTTCAAGGCGCATGTCCGACGGCCTGTTCCTCAAGTGCTGCAGAGAGGCTGCCGAGCTGAATCCCGACATCAACTTCAACGAAATGTACCTCGACACCACCTGCCTCAAGGTGCCAGTTCCTTTTCCGCATGATGCATGGATGAATGAATGCATGAATGCATGCATGAAGGGATGAAAAAATAGATTTATGATAGATGGATAGATGCGTGGATGCTTTCATGCATAGATGGATAAATGAATGAAAGACGAATGGATGAATGGATGAGTGAAATAAAAGAAGGATGATGATGGACTGTTGGTCGACCATCAGATGACCATGGACCCGACCCAGTTTGATATCCTCGTGATGCCCAACCTCTATGGAGATATCATCAGGTGCCTGTCCCACACACACACACACACACACACACAAACACACACACACACACACACACACACAAACACACACACACACACACACACACGCCACCATCACCGCAGTGACTTGTGCGCAGGCCTGATCGGGGGCTTGGGAGTGACTCCGAGTGGCAACATAGGAGAACACGGAGCCATCTTCGAGTCGGTAGGTGCTGCTATGCATGTGTGTGGATTCATAGTGCATATGTGGTGCATGTGTGGTGCATGTGTGGGCATGTGTGTGCATGTGTGTGCATGTGTGTGCATATGTGGTGCATGTGTGGTGCATGTGTGTGCATGTGTAGTGCATGTGTGGTGCATGTGTGGAGATCACATGGAGCTCGCATGCAACGGCACGTACGCAGGTGCACGGAACGGCTCCAGACATAGCAGGCCAGGACAAGGCGAATCCCACGGCTCTGTTGCTGAGTGCTGTGATGATGCTGCGCCACATGGGCCTCATGTCCCACGCAGCTGCCATCGAACAAGCCGCCTTTGACACCATTAAGGAGGGAAAGGTTTGCTTCTAGGTGTTTGTCTTTGCTTTTGTTTGTGTTTGTGTGTTTGTGTTTTTTTTGTTTTTGGGCGTTTGTGTGTTTGTGTGTTCTTGCGTTTGTTTGTTTGCGTCTTTTTTCACGAGAAGAGTGACGTGGAACTTTACACACACAGCACACCACGGGGGACTTGGGAGGATCGGGCAAGTGCTCAGATTTCACAGACGCCATCTGCCAACGCATCACCGGCTGCTGATCATCCACTCACCTGTTAATCTTTTTAGGCCTCATTTGCATTCATTCGAAAGATAGGAAAGCTGCGCTACACAAATTTTTTGAATAAACCTTGTCAAACCTCTCCAATCACTTGACGCCAATTGGATGCGTCGTGGTGGCAAAGACTCCTGCTGGCTGTGTTGCTGTGCATTTGTGTGCTCGGCTGTTTGGGTTTCTTAAAGGAGTGTGTGTTAAGAGCATAAAAAGTGTTCAACAAAGTTGAACGACCAATCGTGACTGTTCGTCAGTTGCAGTGGTCGAGGTAAGTTGCGGTTGATACGACAAATTTACTGTTTTTGATAGTATTATTTTTTTTATTCATCAATTTTATTTTTACTGATATCAATCTCATCAAGATTATTTTCCCCTATTCTTTTTTAACTCAATTTTAAAATGAATTTAAAAGTTAATTTAGTTTTAAACTTTAGATTGTCTATGGCTACCTAGACAACCTAACTTCGTTCAAAAACTTCAAGCTAATGACATGCCGACATTTGTTCAGCAACGGGGTTGCATTGGTTTCACGAGTCACTTGAAAACAATCTTGCGAGAAAAATCATCTCCATTTTTGTTTTATTTAAATTCGGTCAGAAATTTGTCTCATTCACACAACAATTCAGAAGCTACAAAGGAAGGTTAGCAAGGAAAAAAGTTTTAATCTTGTGAGAAGTTTGGTGGAAGGATGAAAAGTTGGAAGGAGAGGTGAAGAGTTTAAAGAAGAGAGAGAGAAGTTTGATGGAGATTAACACAACATTACAGATGTACCTCTGAATCAGTATGCAGGGATGAGGAGGAAGAGAAAGATGATGTTGTATGGCTGGGGCATGTGCAGGACGGGAGCTCTTGGTGAGTGTTTATGTGTGCTTGATGATGATGAATATGATGCAGAAGAAGAGGAGGAAAATATTGATGATGATTGAGATGTTAATGAAAAGGAGGAGGAAGAGGAGAAGGAGAAGGAGGAGGAGGAGGAAGAGGAGAAGGAGAAGGAGGAGGAGGAGGAAGAGGAGAAGAATAATGATGATGAGGATTGAGATGTTGATGAAAAAAAAGGAGGATATTGGTGATGATTTTGACAAGGTTGCATCCACCACAGGAGACAAATGGCTGTTGGAGGATGTGAAGAGACATCTTCAACTAACTCCATTGAAACTTACTGCTTGGAATCAAGATGGAAAGGTATTGTGTGTGTGTGTGTGTGTGTGTGTGTGTGTGTGTGTGTGTGTGTGTGTGTGTGTGTGTTTATGTGTGTTTATGTGTGTGAGTATGTGTGTGAGTATGTGTGTGTCACACCTCTTGTGTCACTCAGGTGGAGAAAGTGGCATGTGGGTATGGCACTTCCTGTGTGGTGACCAACAAAAGTGATTCCGCCTTTATTTCCATTCTTTCATTCCTTCATTCTCTCATTCTTTTCTTTTTTTATTTTCTCTTATTCTTTCATTCCTTCATTCAATTTTCTCTCATTCCTCCCACACAACCACCACACAGAAGGCAAACAGTCATTGAAGGTCGCAGGCATCAACACAGACTGTCAACTAGGCAGTCACAACAACCTCCGTCAGTCAATAAAAATAACAATAGCAATAATAATAATAATAATAATAATAATAATAATAATAATAATAATAATAATAATAATATAAATAATTGAAATTATTTTAGAGTGTATGACGTTGCAGTGGTGTTGTTTTTGCAGGCAGCAAGACAGGAGTGGGAGAATTGTCTATATTGGCTGCCAATGAAAAGATTGTGGTGGGTTTGTTGTTGTTTGTGGTGCTGTTTTTGTTGTTGTTTGTGGTGTTTTTTGTTGTTGTTTGTGGTGACGTTTTTGTTGTTGTTTGGGGTGATGTTTTTGTTGTTGTTTGTGGTGATGTTTTTGTTTTTTTTTGTTGTTGTTTGTAGTGAGGTTGTTGTTTGTGGTGATGTTTTTTGTTGCAGTCAACTCAACAGAGCATCGATCTACATATGACGTCAGCCAATGTTGTTGAATCACGTGGTGATGACGTGATGTTTTTTTGAAGGATGTGGCGTGTGGCAGAGCTCACTCACTGGTGGCCACCGACCAAGCAAGAGGTGAGGTTTTGGTATTTCTTACACACGTACACACGTACACACACACACACACACACACACACACACACATACACACACACAGTTTATTGTCTAGGCAACAACAGGTATGGGCAGTGTGGCAGGAGAATTATCGAAGACGAAGTTCACAGGTGAAGAGGCACCTAAGTGGTCATTTCGCTGATTTGTGACGTCATTACATTGCTTCATGACTTCATAAAATTGTTCTCAGTGGCCATCCAGTGGTCCATGCAGTCAACTTCGATTCGCCCGTCAAGCAGGTTCCTTGTTGTTCTTGTTGTTGTTGTTGTTGAAGAAGGAGGGTGCAGTGAAGTCAACAAGCGCACCATGACGTCATCACAGGTGCATTGCGGACAAGACCACAGCGTGGTGGTGCTGCAGGACGGAAGTGTCATGACGTGTGGCATCGGCTCTGATGGACAAACAGGTTACCATCTTTTCGTTGTCATGACAACCTTCTTATCCCTCCGTTTGTCTAATAACCACGGCTTAGCAGCACCTGCACGGTAACCGCGCCTTAGCAAAATTTGCATAACAACACCAAGGTCAGGGCCACTACGACAACGTGGGCAGGTTCGAGCGGGTGCAAGGAGACCTGCAAGGGGAGCATATTGTGCAGGTGTGCCTCTGTGTGTATGTGTGTGCGCGTGTGTGTGTGTGTGTGTGTGTGTGTGTGCCTGTGTGCCTGTATATGTGTGTCTTTGTGAGTGTGTTTTTGTATGTGTATGGGTGAATTGATGAACGATTGAACGAATGAATGGAAGGGTGAGTGATACGGTGGATGATGCAACACCACGTGACACGCAGGTGTCGTGCAAGGCTGACACGGTGCTTGCGGTCTCAGGTGAGTGTGTCTACTGGCCCCACCATCCAGACTTTTTGCGCTTCTGCACTTCAATCTGAACAACGCCGCTACCGCTGATACCACCACTTCATCTCTACATCATTCCACCACCATTCCATCTTTTCATCCTTCCACCACTACTCCATCATCAGTATTCAACCAAAATTCCACCCTCGTTCCACAATGCCACCACCACCTTTCACCACAGACAAGGGGGACATGTTTGGATGGGGAAACAACGAATACGATCAACTGAGTAATGTCTCTGATGAACAGCAGGTGGGTGGGTAGAAGTGAAAAGGAGGAGGAGGTGGAAGAGAGGGAAGAGGAGGAGGAAGAAAAGGAAGATGAGGAGGAGGACAAGGAGAAAAAGGAGGAGGAGGAGAAGAGCGTTGGTGGTTTGAATAACATACGTGTGTTTGCAGGTTAATGTGGCGAGGCACCTGAGGTCTGGAGTCGCCAAGGTGGCCGCTGCTGGCTCTATGTGTGCCCTCGTCGATGGTGCCTTTTCTTATCACGTACACACACACATACACTTATACATACATACAAAAATACGCACACAGTCAATGAGCAAGTACACACATGGGGATACGGCATTCTGGGCAGGGGACCAGCGGTGGACCGTTGCAAGTTGCCTGAGCCCTTGCCCAGCACTCTCTTCCAACTACCCTCTAGCCGGTGAGTGCCTCTCATGACTCACACCTGACGTGATGACTCACACGTGACGTGCTGACCCACATGTTGACAGGGGCAAGCGACAGCAAGTGAAGGATCTTCAGTGCGGCCTCTACCACTTTGCCCTTCTCACTGGTGACTCTTTCAATCTCTTCCTTTTTCTCATCTTTTTTTTTTCCATTTTCCATTCATCTCTTTTACTTCTTCTCTCCTTTCTGCCTTATTTCTTCTTTCTTCTCTCCATCTTCGCAAAATCTTTCTTCTTTTCTTCGTCTTAATCTTCACACACCACGCCACCACACTACCTCACGCCACCGCACTACACCACGCCACACCCCACCACTCCACCAGAGGCGGGACACTTGTACGTGTGGGGCAGCAATAAGTTTTCGTGTCTCGGCCTAGGTCACGTCAACCACCAGTACTTTCCCTACAAGGTGCAGGAGTGAGTGAGGGACGGATGCAGGATGAATGAAGGAAGAATGGATAGATTAATCAGAAAATGAATGATGAAGCAATTGAACGAATGAATGGACCACGCAGGTGAGCATAGCAGCGGAGGTGCGAGAGGTGGCTTGTGGCGTGGACCACTGCATGGCCCTCTGCCAGTCCTTCTTCTAATGCTCCTTCCGTTCACTCATCCACCCATCCATTCATCTGTCCATCCATTCATATATTCCTCCAATCAATCCATTCATTCGTCCAATCGTCACTTTCAATGTTCGCACCACAACCCTCACTCCATCCTTCCATTCATCCAGTCAATAAACACAGTGACTGTCTCAGTTCACTTAGTTTCAAAACACCTGGATCACGTCATCGCTCCTCCTCACCTCTCGTGACACGTGACATGATCCAAGTGGTAATTCGTTTTGTTGTGACCTCTGCATGATCTCATTTCAAGCTTCGTGATTGGTCCTTTTCCAATTCACATCAAAACACAGTGGTCGAGCAGTAGAAGCATCACGGATTTATTGGAAGGAACGAACGAAGAGGCGATGCGTCAGCAATCACTTGAACGCCCCTTGAAGCTTCCAGTGGTGGCTTCCAACATTTGTGTGGCCCTGAGGCGCATTGTCAAAAGCGATGTAACCTCGAGTGACACTGGCATCATTCCACGTCAGCCTGTCTTATCTTTAATCGCGTCTCGTAGCCACAAGATTTTATCTAATCTAATGTTCATCAGCACCTTGTAAAGGACTGATGCAGCGAACAAAGCAGAGGAGGCAGGGGTGGACAGACCACTCTAGTGCCCCATGATCCAGGCACTCATTTCGCTGACCGCCTGCTCGCCCTGTCCTTGAGGCTCGTGGTGCAAGGAGTGGTAAGCATCCTGGTACTCCTGAGTTGGTGGATGAAGATCAACGAAGTAGGGATGAATGGAAGGATGAGGGGCGAAGGAAGAAGAGGAGCCTCACAGTGAAGGTCTTGTCGGAGAAGGAGGTGAGTTTGTGAAAGTTCCTCGAGCCGTCGATGAGGCAGATGGCGTCGTGGGTGCCATGCAAGAGCAGGTAGGGGGTGCGAAACGAGGCAGCACTCCCTTCCACCTCCGCCATCACGTCCATCAACACCGTCGCCATCCTGTTGTGTGGTATAGTTGTTGTGGGGTGGTGGTAGCTGTGGTGTGGTGGTTGCTGTAGTATGGTTACTGTGGTGTAGTGTGGTGTTTCCGGTGGAGTGATGGGTGTGATGAGAAATTGTGAAAATGAGGTGAAGCAGAAGAGGATTGTGGTAGGAAGGCGAGAGTGACTCACTTGGCCTTGACTCCTCCCTGCCAACACAACGGATCCGCTTTGTAACTCTCCACCTGGTGAATACCCTCATCTCGCTTCTCATCCACTCAACCACAATTCGCAAGCACAAAGACACAGAACCACAAAAACACAGAAGCACACATTTTTCCATCACAGACCTCTTGTTTGTTCCTGCTCATGAGGTCATCATCCATGGAACCGACTTGCAACTCTGGCAACAGCCTGCTCACTATACGTGCCAAGAGTTTCTTGGTGTGTTGTTGTGGATGTGATGTTGCGGAAGATAAGTTATTTTTTATAGCATGAACTAGAATATACTATATTCCAATGCATCATAAAAATACAATTACATTCGCACATACATGCAGACACACACACACACACACACACACACACACACACACACACACACACACACACACACACACACACACACACACACACACACACACACATAGACAGTCACCCTGAAGGGAGTGGCAACGGCAGGGTCAGCCTGGATGGCAGGGGCGATGAGGACAATGGCCTTGAAGAGGTCCTCATGCTGCAAACAAGTCATGATCGCCATCGTTGCTCCCTGTAGTGGTGGCGTCATGGAATGGTGTGGTGCATGTGGAGGTGTTGTTGGAATGGTGTTGTGCATGTGATGGTGTTGTGGTGAATATGGTGGTGTTGTTGTAATGGTGTGGTGCATGTGGTGGTGGTGTTGTTGTGGTAAAGTGGTTAAAAGAGTGTTTATGCAATGTTTGAAGGAATGTTAGATATGTGATCATAGAAGTGTTAGTAATGTGCTTAAAGAAGTGTAAGTGGTGTGGTTAAGAGTGTTATTGGTGTGGTTGAAGAGCAAATAGCAACCAAAGAATGGGCAACAGTGTAGCAGGAGGCCAGTGGAAACTTTTTCTTGACGTCAGAGGTGTGTTGCTGTATGTCGTCAATGAAGTGTTGGAAGTCGTAGACAAGCACCCTGGTCCCCTCACTCCTGCCATGCCCCACTGTGAAGATGGTTGCATCACACATGTTAAGGCACCTGTTCAGGTATGCCAAGTCCTCAGACCACTTATGAACTATAACCCACAGCTTGATCACCCCTTCCATATTCTAACTGGTTCAACTGAACTCTTGAAAGCTTCTCACCATGGTCGTGAGTAAAAACATAGCAGCCCTTCTGCACCAATTCCTTTACAATGCAGTCGTACCTGCCACTGTGATCTCCAAGTCCATGACACAAGAACACCAGCTTGCTGTGGTAGTTGTGCTCCATGAAACAGCGCAAACTTTTATTTCAATGGGTTTGTTGGGTTGATGTGTATTATTATTATTATTGATAGTTGTGGTATTATTTAGTTGCTTAATTTTAGAGCTGATTGGATTAGTGACAACCGAGAAAGTGCAGTGTAGATTTCGCATTGACTTGACAATGAGACACTTGAGCAAGCCACCTGGGAGGCTGGTGGGAAGGAGACCAGGTCCTGCAGAAGAGTTTCTGTCCTCTCCGGTTCACAAACTCACCCTCATCGCATTTCAAAATATCACTTAACATTACGAGTGTCAACTTGGCTACGTTCCTTATGGGTCTCTCACCTGCACTTTTTGAAAACTAAACATGGCATGTTTTATTTATTTTTTCAAAATGCTTTTAATTATGCTTATTTTACTATTTAGTAAACAAAAATATTGTATGTGACTATGTACTTGTGAATACATACACAAAAATAATAAGTAAAACTACGAAATTGTATTTTACCATTTTTTCATTGAATGAAAAAATAAAGAATAAAATTAATATAAAAAGTTTTTTTTTAATTTAGAATAATATTAATCTTTTTTTAAAATACATTTGTTTTTGCCTCCATCTATAGCGTATAGTTGAAATTGTGATTAGATCAGTTTGCAACGGCTCTATCCTCCTCTCTCCAACTCATAAACGCTTTTGAACAGTGTGGAATAAGCGCTATACAAATGATTAGATTAGATAAGCCACGGTTATATTTGACGTCTTCACTATCCACACACTCCGTACAGTTCTGTCTAATCTAATCTAATCGACTCATTTGTATAGCACTGATCAACACTGTCCAAGAGCGCTCTGCTACGAACTGTTTTAACAAATTTCAAGGACCTTACGAAATGAAAGTAGAGAAGTAATAGAGGTAAGCTTTGGGGGAGAGAAAGCTCCATAAAAGGAGCCCACAGTAGGAAAGGGCAGATTTAGCATAAGTACTATTGAGTTTGAGGAACATAGAAACTGTCATACTAACACTTTCAATCTAATCTAATCAAATCAAGACATTTTTAATGCTCCCTTTAGCACTTTGTTCGAAAGCGCTCCCATGGAAACGGTTTCATTCGCTGTGGGCTACTAGAGGACGACACTCTAGGACGGCATCTGTACTTTAATTGAGTTGTCGCTTTCAGGACTCAAACCAAATAAGATAAGAAAAAAATAAAAATAGATAGTAGAAAAATATATATAACTCATCGTCATCATGATTACAATGATAATAATAATAATCTTCCCTAACACCACTAACAGCCCGTAAGCGAAACTTTAAACTTCGTCTGAAGGGAAATTGATTTTTTTATAACGAGTAAAATGACGGCTTAACAATGCACAACGTTTTATCTCTCCGGTTTTCTCTATTTATAGAACATCTGAACACGATAGAGGCTTAAAAATAGGACACATCCACTCTATCAAACACTTTTACATTTATTTTTTCTCACGTTTCTGAACTTATAAAAAGTTTAAAAACAAAAGTTCATGAAATTCAAAATTAAGTACCAATTCGAAGCAAGGCACCCTTTTCCAGCCACCGCTGAGACAGCAGCGGAAAACAACACGAGATTAATTAGAAGGGATGATTACGCCATGCTAACTGGCTGTTGTCTTTATGTTTTTTAGATGATAGAACAATCATTTCATCAAAAGTTTCGCATTGCAATCGGGTTGGCTCCAAAGTGCTTGATCAAATAATATAAATTAACCCTTCAGCTATTACCTTCCTCATTCCATTCATTTAATTAACACTAGAAGAAATAAATTTGTTTCAATTGAAGTTATCATACTCATCATCATATCATCTTAGACTTTTTATTCA
>OX387253.1:8934689-8936076 GCA_947562095.1 Branchellion lobata
CAATCATTTCTATAGCGCCATCTACCGCAGCATACCCGTCTTGCAACTCTGGCACTTATTGACTTTCCTATCAACCATTTGTAAAAAACATTTTTTCTACCAAATTCTTTTTTATAAATCACTTTTTGATTATATTTACGGAATATTTTCAAGACTCTTTTTCAAAACCGTTTGTCGGAATTGTTTACAAAATTGTTTTTTTAAGATTTTTTTTCAAAACTCTCATGAATTGTTGTCAGTCGAGATTTCAACTCACTCGAGTTGAGCGCCTCATAAATATCTGAACTGCTTCGTGAAGGCCATTGAATAAGACCGGTCTCTTTCAACAATGCTGAGTCAGCGCTATAGAAATATTTTCATTAAACAAGCTTGAAGTAGACTGGATAAAATCAGATTATAAGAGCTCGTATCAGCTTGCGTTGAATCAGATGAGGTAGACTAGATTGAATTGACTTGAATAAGATTACAGTAACTTGTATTGAAACACACTTTTTCATTTCACACTGGGTTGGGATGGATCAGACGAAGTTGTATTGGATGGGATGGATCAGACGAAGTTGTATTGGATGGGATGGATCAGACGAAGTTGTATTGGATGGGATGGATCAGACGAAGTTGTATTGGATGGGATGGATCAGACGAAGTTGTATTGGCTGGGATGGATCAGACGAAGTTGTATTAGAAAACATAAAAGATATGAAATTTTATGTACAAACCTCCACAAAGTCACCATTGGAGGCTCGCAGTAGTGCTTCCAGCCACCCGTGTCCGTGAAAGCTCCTGAGTTCGAAGCTATGAATGTCTGCTCTTCCAACCACTTCCCTCGCGAGGACGCGTCTGTTTTTTATTGTACATACGAAGACACGAGAGAACACATACAGAAATGAAACACAGACACATAAACATAAACGCAATGTACCAGACACAGACACAAAGAGAGAGAGAGAGAGAGAGAGAAAGAGACGCAAAGATAGACACACAGACACGAACTAAGACACTGACACGTATTGTTGCGGGATATCGGGTTGATGGAGTGGATGAGTGAGAATGATGGAGTGACAGAAGGGGGGTTGAAGGAGAGCGATGTGACAAGATAAATGCCTGCGAGCCATTAGCTTCTAAAACTCCCCTTTCTCTCCTCCATCTCCCCCCTCCCTCTTGCTCATTCACTTTCTCTCCTCCATCTCCCCCCTCCCTCTTGCTCATTCTCTTTCTCTCCTCCATCTCCCCCCTCCCTCTTGCTCATTCTCTTTCTCTCCTCCATCTCCCCCCTCCCTCTTGCTCATTCTCTTTCTCTCCTCCATCTCCCCCCTCCCTCTTGCTCATTCTCTTTCTCTCCTCCATCTCCCCCCTCCCTCTTGCTCATTCTCTTTCTCTTCTCCATCTC
>OX387253.1:8943776-8961276 GCA_947562095.1 Branchellion lobata
TGTACACACAACAACAATGACACACACACAAAGTCGCCCAACAACCAGACTGGAAAAAAAATAATTGAGCTCAACAGCTACAGCAACAACAACAGCAACTACAGCAACAACAACAGCAACTACAGCAACAACAACAGTTACATCAACAACAACAGCTACAGCAACAACAACAACAGCTACAGCAACAACAACAGCTACAGCAACAACAACAGCATTAACCAAAAAGATAACAACCACAACAACAAAAGATTGCCACGTAAGGAGAGTGATCATGAGTTTTTGGAGCAGTGGATGAGGAAGAGGAAGAAAAAGAAGATGAAGGAGAGTGAGGAGCATGGACTGGTGAAGTGTTCCAATGACGGTGCTATTAGTGAAGTGTGGAGTGGTAGTGGTGGTGGTTGTGGTGGTGGTGGTGGTGGTGGTGGTGGTGGTGGTGGTGGTGGTGGTGGTGGTGGTGGTGGTGGTGGTGGTGGTGGTGGTGGTGGTGGTGGTGAAGTGTGGAGTGGTGCTGATGATTTGGTTAATGGTGCCAGTGGTGGCAGTAAAAATTGCAATGGTGATGATGATGGTGATGGAGATGGTGGTGATGGAGATGGTGGTGATGGTAGCGTTAATTATGGTGAAGATTGGCATGGTGGGAGTACTTCGACTAATAAAGATACTGTTGTAATGCAAACAAGGTCGCAAGGTGGGGGTGATGGAGACGAAGGTGGTGGTGGAGGTGGTGGTGGAGGTGGTGGTGGAGGTGGTGGTGGAGGTGGTGGTGGTGAAGGAGGTGGTGGTGGTGATGGAGGTGGAGGTGGTGAGAAAGATGGAGGCGGTGATGAAGGTGGAAGTAGTGATGATATCAATAGAGATGGTGAAATTTGCGAAGATAAGCGTAAAAAGGGAGGAAGAGAGAGATGCATGAGTGAGTGGAGCTATGAAGGGTGTGGAGTACATGCGGTGGTGGTGGTGGTGGAAGGAGGTGTTGAGAAGAGGGCTGCTGTTGCTTCCATAGGTTTTACCAACCACACCACATGCCATCACCATGAGGAAGCATATGAAGGAGGAGGTGGGGATGGTGGAGTGAAGGAAGAAAGAGGAAGTGAACAAGAAGGACGAGGAATTAAAAAAAAAGAGGAAAAGAAAGAAGAAAAAAGAAAGAAGAAAAAAGAAAAAAGAGAAGATAAAGAAAAAAAGATGGAGGAAAAGAGAAGAAAGAATGAGGAGAAGGAGGAGGAGGAGGAGGAGGAGGAGGAGGAGGAGGAGGAGGAGGAGGAGGAGAAGGAGGAAGAGGAGGAGGAGGAGGAGGAGGAGGAGGATGAAGAAAGAATAGAAAAAGAGTATGTTAGTTCCCAGGGTGCTGATGATGATGCTGATGATTATGGTGATGATTATGGCGATGATGATGCTGATAATTATGGCGATGATGATGCTGATGGTTACGGTGATGATAACAATGACGATGTTAGTGGTGGTAGTAAAGATGAACACATGGGTGGTGGGGAAGAAGAAAGTTATTATAGTGATAGTGAGTATGAAGATGATGATGATGAAGAGGAAGAGGAGGAAGACAACGATGAGAAGGTTGGTAGTGGTGGAAGAAGGGATTGTGGACTGGTAAGCCGTGACGACTGTGGGTGTGGTCATGTGGACAAGAGAGGTTTGTGGAGGCATAAGGAGGTGTGTGGAGTTGGTTGTGAGAGCTGTGATGCAAGATGGAGGGGAGTAGGCGGTGGAGGAGGTTGTGGAAATTGTGGAGGAAGGAAGGGTGGAGGAGGTAAGAAGAAGCAATACAGCAGAAGCTCCTCTGTAGCTGAGTGCCTCCGAAACAGAAAAAACAACAATAGCAACAGGAGTCTTAAACGGTGTTGTTGCAAAAATTCTGACAACAGCTTCAACAGCTACAATAGCTACAACAACATGAATTATAACCGGGACTATTACAGCAGTTACAACAGCTGTTACAACCAGTGTTACTGCGACAACTGCAACAACTGGAACAGCAATAACAACTACCACAATGACTACAACAACGACTATAACAGCAACAACTACCACAACGACGGAGTGGCGTGCAGCCAGCGGAAGCACAGCAACCTGGAGGCGTGGAGGGAGGTAGCCAGGGTTTTAGACCGCCTCTTCTTCTGGATCCTCTTTGCCCTTATGACCTTTTCCTCCTTCCTTATCCTTCTCTTCCCCACCTACACTCGACGTGGCATCAACGTGCACAACTTCGCATGACTTTGAATACCGAATTCAACGCTATATAAAGTAGCAAGAACATTTGCACGTTCAGATGGGGTAGTGATGGATAGATGATGGACGGGTGATTGAAGGACGAAGAAAAAAAGATGGATGGATGGTGTGGGGATGAATGATAGATGGTGGATGGCGAAAGATGGGAAGATATTGGAAGGATGACGGGAAGAAGATGGAAAGATGATGGAGAGATGAAAGAATGATGAAAGATGGAGGAATGATGAAAGGATGGAGTGAGGAAGACGAGCAACTGAAGGCAGAGATGGCAGCGTGTTCAAATAAGCCGAACTGAGTGCTTTCTTGATGTTTATCTGAGCAAATGGAGTGGAAGAAGTGGAAGAAGTGGAAGGAGTGGAATGGGAGGAGTGGAAGGAGTGGAGTGGGAGGAGTGGAAGGAGGGGAATGGGAGGAGTGGAAGGAGGGGGGTAGGAGGAGTGGAAGGAGGGGGGTGGGAGGAGTGGAAGGAGGGGGGTGGGAGGAGTGGAAGGAAGGGGGTGGGAGGAGTGGAAGGAGGGGAATGGGAGGAGTGGAAGGAGGGGAGTGGGAGGAGTGGAAGGAGGGGAGTGGGAGGAGTGGAAGGAGGGGAGTGGGAGGAGTGGAAGGAAGGGGGTGGGAGGAGTGGAAGGAGGGGAGTGGGAGGAGTGGAAGGAGGGGAATGGGAGGAGTGGAAGGAGGGGGGTGGGAGGAGTGGAAGGAGGGGAGTGGGAGGAGTGGAAGGAGGGGAGTGGGAGGAGTGGAAGGAGGGGAGTGGGAGGAGTGGAAGGAGGGGAGTGGGAGGAGTGGAAGGAAGGGGGTAGGAGGAGTGGAAGGAGGGGAGTGGGAGGAGTGGAAAGAGGGGAGTGGGGGGAGTGGAAGGAGGGGAGTGGGGGGAGTGGGAGGAGTGGAAGAAGAAAGTGGGAAAAGTGGAAGAAGGAAGTGGGGGGAGTGAGGTGGGAGTGGGAGGAGTTAGGTGAAGGTGGAGTGGAAGGAGTGGAGGAAGGAACAGCTGGTGCACGAACTTGCTTGCTCGTTTGCTCAGCATTTTATAGCACTAGTCTGCCAAGCAGTCGTTTTGCGCTCGTCTGCCAAACATTTTCATAGCGCTTAGCTGTTCGGGACAGGTTACCAGGGGGCGTAGGAACAACGCCACGGAACTCAACCATTAAGGACCTTAACGACGTTTCAGTGTTCAGCCACCTTGCGTGCTCCAGTCAACTCATCTTCGAGACTTCACAGCATTTTACTAACATTTCCTAACACGGCGTTGCCATGACGACGTGACTTTGAAGACTCAAAAACTCTAAATTCCTTCCAAACCTGCGTCGTTCGTGCCACTCACGTGGTAGTTGCAGTTTGTATGAAGAATGAGTGATAAATAAAGGAGGATGAATGAAAAGATAAATGGGCGAGAATGAGAGGGGATGAATGATTGAATGAATGAATGAATGAATGAATGATTGAATGAATAAATGAATGAATGAATGAATGAACGAATGAATTATGAATTAATTATGGATGAATGATGGAGGATGCTTCAACAATTGTTATACTAATGTTGTTATTTATATTATTGATATGACTTTTTACTGGTATTATTCTATTTGCCTCTATTCACGTCAATAATACTATCGTTTAAGTGCTTATCACAACATTATTGTTCTTGTTGCTATCAAATATTATTTTCATAATCTTTGTTCAGCACACGAAGATTAGCAAGCTCCCAATGGTTGGTGTTATCACCATATTATCACACCTTCAAGCCTCCCTCCCCCTCCCCATCGGGTGGTTGGCAAGAGGAAGAGAGTTGAGAGTTGTTGCAAGTTTAATAAGAGGCACGAAGCATACAAATGTGAAAATGTGTTCAAGCGAATGTTGAATGAGAAGTCTGCAATGTTTCAACCACCACAAACCCCCATCAACCCCCATCAACCACCATCAACCACTACACCACCATTGCACCACCACCCCCACTGAAACACTCCTCATCTCATCACCATCACCGCCACCATCACCACCATCACCACCACTATCGTCACCATTACCGCCATCACCGTCACCATCACCACCATCATCCAACCACGGGGGCGCAAACCACCAGTCCGTTCTGATCGACGAAGATCCTCACTCGTTCCCAATTCATGTCCATCGTCACTGGAGAATTGTCCCTCATCACAACCACCTTGTGTGGTGGCGTAGTGGTTTGGTGTGGTGTAGTGGTGTGGTGGTGGTTTAGTGTGGTGGTAGTGGTTTGGTGTGATGGTGGTGGTTTAGTGTGGTGGTTTGTTGTGGTGGTAGTGGTGGTTTAGTGTGGTGGTAATGGTGGTTTGGTGTGGTGGTTTGGTGTGGTTGTGTAAAGGTAGTGGTTTGGTGTGGTTGTGTAAAGGTAGTGGTTTGGCGGAATTATAATGTTGATGTTAAAGTAATGGTTCTGGTGGAATTGTGGTAAACGATAGAAGAAATGAGTGGTGGATGAGATGGAGTGAAGGATGAGATGGAGTGAAGGATGAGATGGAGTGAAGGATGAGATGAAATGAAGGATGAAATGGAGTGAAAGATGAGAATGAGTGGTGGATGAGATGGAGTGGTGGATGAGATGGAGTGGTGGATGAGATGGAGTGGTGGATGAGATGGAGTGGTGGATGAGATGGAGTGGTGGATGAGATGGAGTGATGAATGAGATATAATGGTGGATGAGATGGATGAGATGGAATGTTGGTATATTTGTAAAGAGCTGACTTGTGTGAGGTCTGGCCTTTCCTTCAGCACTATAGCTTTAGCATCTTCTCCTGTCTGGGAGTTGTTGCTGAGATGAAGGTCTGATTGGTATTCCAAACTATTTGAAGTTTAAAAAATAATAATTAAATTTGAAAATCTTTGGAGAAGTACTCAAATCACCTTGCCAACCAGCTCAGGCCACTGTTCCTTTGCTGCCATCTGTGTGGTAAGAAAGGGATGAGTCTTCATGTATCTCATTGTGAGCCACACAACAAGGTACATGAAGGCATGCCTGATGGAATGTTACATAATGTCTCACCACCTTAAGAGGCTTTCAATGAAATTGTAAGCTCCAAACAATTGTGTCAGCCTTGTCTGCCACCACAGCCTTATATACCTCAGGAGGTCTCAAAAACCGTGCTACTAATAAACATTCACTTAATATTATTATTATTATTATTATTATTATTACTGTTGTTGTTAATGAACCAATTTTTTTATTGTTTTCGTTCAATTGTATTTATTGTTATTGTTCGATTTTTCTTATTGTTATTGCTATAAGAATTCGAAAACAGTAGCTTACTGTTATCGTCATTGCCTCACACTTATCTTATCGTTCGTCTGATAGACCCCACTCACCTCAAGAGTCCATAAACTACGTGAATCAGTTAACTTATCTGCAATTTATTACACATTCTCGTATGCCTTCCTGCATAGGACATTCTCTTGTGTACCTTTGCAGCAACATTTCCTCATGGTGGTGGCTTGGTGCACTTCAGAGAAATTGAAAAAAATAAAACTAAAAAAAAAACCTTCAAAAATGTTGTTGCGTCAAAAGTTTCCACACATCCGCTCACTTCACAACTGGCCGACTTCGTGTTTATTGTTATGGAGTCCAAATTTAACCTTTACTTGATGGTTAATTTATTTAATACCATTAACTGAAGAAATAGGATTTTAAACAAAAAATTAATCACTTATTCTTATGTTTTAAATTTAAAATACCATTATAATGAATTTTAACATTTGCTACTGTTTATGAGTTTCATCAAAAATATTTTTTTAAATAATTTTGTTGGTTCAGTAATTGTATTTTTTTTTCAATCAATATTATTCTATTTTTATTTATTATGTCTCAATGATATATTCATTTCATTTTCTAATAATACAACTGAGTTCCAAGTCCACCCACACAAGTCTGATGGGTGGTTGCTCTGTAATCATCAAACATTTCAGGCTTTTTCGATCTTTAAATCCGTCAATAATTCCAAATAAAATTTATGATCGGTTGTTTTACTCTTTGACTTCCGAAACTTGATTAGATGTTTTCAACTGAAAAGTCACTAGTCTGTATATAACTGTGTGTAATCTAATCTAATCTAATCAAAACATTTGTAACTTGAATTTTATGTTCAAAGGTGCTTCCATAAAAACGTTTTACTCACTGTAAAGACTAGGTACTCTAAGAAGGCGTCTATACTTTAGTTGAACTGCCGTTTCTAGAGCTCAAACCTGGGCTCGCCCAGTCACACTTTACCGCGGAATAGGCCAATTTTTATGCCACAGGCATAAAAATTGGTATAATAATAGTAGAAATGAAAGAATAATAATTTAAATAAGAAAAAAAAGAATAAGAATTATAAATTACGAATAGTCAGAGTGAAATGGGGATAGAAATGAAATTCAAACTGATAAAAACAAAAAGACGAGACTGGAGTGAAATAAGTTGAAATAAGCCGGTATAGAAAAATCGGATATAAAATCGGAGGTAATGAGATTGTGTGTAATGGAAGGTGTTGATGGTGACGAATGACTAAAATAACTGAGGTAGAAGTAGGTTGAGGTGGGACCAAGGCAATAAAACCGAAAAGCAAACAAAGTTAGGAAGGCAATGGACTGAACCATCAAAGCTAGGAGCTAGGAGAATTAGAGAAAATTTAGAAACGTTCCACTAAGAACAGCTTAAACAGATGAATTTTGAAAGCTTTACAAAATGAATGAAGAGTTGAGGTTAAGAGAAAAAGTGTTTCATAGAAAAAAGGTCACAGTAAGTTAGTGCTGGTTAACAGTCAGTTAAGTAAGCCAATAAAAAGAGATTTTTAATTTTAAACATAAAGGTGCTTATCTTAATGTCGATCTTTTAGTTAAAAATAACCAGTGAGGGAGATAAAAATAGGAGTGATGTGTGAGTATTTTTGACTAGCAAGATATTAGGCTGGCAGTGCTGTTGAAGTTCTTGTGAAGGGGTGTAATGTAGCCTAATAAGAGGTCGTTTGGGAAAACTTCTTCAGATTTTTGGCGCAAAGTATTTTTATTGGATTTGTTATCATTACCTTATTATGCTTGTTTTAATTTATTTCATGCATGAAACAGTGTATTGTGTGGGAACTTCCAAGAAAAACGGCTTTCTCCTTTATTCTCCCCTACTCGGATGCCAATGCATCCTTGTGCCATATACCATTCATTTCAATAAGAAAACTACAGCACAAAATCAACCGGAGGCGTGAATCACATTCATCAACATACCTGAATAATAAATACATCCATCGGTAATATAGTTGCTTTTCTTATCCACAATAATGCATTTTTTCTCGTAAAAAAATGCATACCCGTTCATACAGTTATCACACCTCTTTGCATCTTTTATATATCCTATGAATCTTGTTCAAGCCGTTATGGCACCTTCAATAAAATGTCCCATATGATTAGATAAGATCACATAAAGAAATGATGGCTCTAAGTGGATTTTTTAAAATAAATTTTACTTATAAAATCTATTTTTTTTATTTATTTGAAAATAATTTTAATCAATTCAAATTTACCTTGTCATACCTATAATAATAAACAGTGTGCACCGCTAGTAACTATAAGGTAAACATTGCCGGTCTTATTTTACGTGGATAATATTAATTTTTAACAATCATATATATGTAATAAATGGGTAATTTTTTTCCATTGCGTCACATATCATCATGGTCAATTATTTGATGAGATCTATCGACACTCTTTACACCTCGTCTGTCTTCTCGACATCATTTCATTTCTTTTTAAAATTTTGCACATTACCTATCTCGGAATTTTGCATAGATTGCTTTCAAAATCCAAAAATTTTTGAGCTATTTTTTTCAAACTCACTATCAGTTATTTAATTTTTTTTCTTATATTGAAAATATTTACCAGCATATGAAAATTTTTCAAGATCTTGTTCTTTAAATTTTTTTACCACTCATTCTTTCATTTTTAAATATTTTTCCAGCTTTTAAAAAAATTTTGATCTATTTCCAATTTTCTTACATAGTTTCTTATTGAATTTTTTTCAAAATTTTCTATAAAATATTTCAATAATAATTTTTATTCATACTATCACACTCATAGACAAAAAACACTCCACCACTGAAAGGTTTCCAATGGACTCCCATGAGGATTATGCAACCCTTGCCAATGGAGAGGTGATGAATGTTTGGTCAGTTGGAGTACCTACTGATAAGGTCAGCGACTTCAAAGAAATATGCTTGGAGGATGCTCTGAAGAACTACAGCCACTGCTTGCATGGGGCCCATGGCATGATATATTCCTTCTCAGATGAAGTCCTATGGAAGAAGTTCAAGAGATTTGCTAATGTGCTGGTCAGCAAGTGGAATTTTCATATGAATATCACCAATCTGTATTTTCTGAATGTAAATTTGAATATGTTTGTGCATAAGTTATTTAGAAGTCATGTTTGAATGTGGCAAGGAGGTAATGTACAAGCAGCATGGTTTGTTGCATGCCTCAAAGCACCATCTCCTGCTTGCAGATGCAGGTGAGGAATGAGGGCAACTTGGGCTTTGGAGGGGGACTCGTCGACGCTGGGGAACAAACCATACATGCACTCAACAGGTCTCAACAACCTCGTCTTCTTTGCAACCTTTGGTGCCACTACTTTCCACAATGCTCTTTGCAGTCCAGATTACACCACTACACTCCAGAATTTTTTACCACATTCTTCAACATTCCACAACACTCTACCACACTCGACACCATTTCATCATGTTCCACACTACTCCACCACACTGCACAACATTCCACCACACTCCACAATGTTCCTGAGATTTCAATTTGAGGATAAAATTTCTAAACAACTACCACTTCTTCAGCCTTCATTCCCTAACTTTCAAGTACACCACTCCTCCACCAAAACTACCAGGGAGTTCCATGAGGAGTTCGGAGTGGATGAGGACAAGTGTCAGTTTGAGGAGGCAGGTAGGCAACTCCAAGATTCAATAATTATTTAATATAATTATAATAAAGGTAGTCTAGTGCACTAAAATAATAATAATAATAATAATAATAATAAATAGCAATATAATTTTCTTGTTCAGATCACCTCATGAGTGTGGTGAATGAAAAGAAGAGATTTGTGAGTCACTTTTACGCTAAAGAGCTCAGAAATGAGGTGTTTGAAGAGGTTGAGAAGGGCGCCCTCAAAGCCAAGGACTGGTCAACTGAGGTTCGCCAGACTGGTATCTTTGAAAAAAAACACATATACATACATACATACATATATATACATACATACACACACACACACACACACACACACACACACACACACACACACACACACACACACACACACACACACACACACACACACACACACACACACACACACACACACATATATATATATACATACACACACACACACACACACACACACACACAAACACACAGACGATGGGTATATTGAGGGTGCCTCTGTATGTGATGGACGATGGACTAAGGGGCCTGCCCACCTTCCTGGCGCACCAGTTCGCAGGCTTCGCCAGGGAACAGTTGCTGGAGACGCTCAAACGGAGGCGGATCTTGCCCTCCGAGGACCTACAGCGGGCCCTCCATGGGTACCAGAGCCTCCTCAATCGCCCCTGATCTTCTTGTGCCTTACCACTCCTTGTCTTACCCTGCTTTTCCTTTGTTGCCCGTGTGGCTGGGCCTCCCGTGATGTCCGTTGAAATCTCATTGTTCACAACTTTTAACTTGTTTTTTACGATTCATGAGTCGCTGAAGAAAATGCAGACAAACGATGCAAGCGCTGTAAATTGAAATTTTTGAAACTTGTAAATTTGTCAACTGCTCATAAAATGACAACGAATTGAATTGCTTTTGAGGTTAGAAGCGAAATCGGTTACAAATGTCTTGATTAGATTAGCTTGATCCAGAAGTTTCAGACGTGAAATATCGATGAAAAAGTGACAATAAATTATAATTTTGGCGTGGAAGAGTAACACGGTGTGAAGGAAAGAAAGAAGAAATGGACTATTTATTACTTGAAGACAACAGGGTGTAGTAGTATATTCATTATTTGGGCGCTCGGCAGTTAAGCCGTAACCCATCGACCACTCTTGTTATATTTTTCCGGATAGTCCGTACCGGGGGCGAGTAAGATATTCTGATGGCGCACACGAGAGGCTCGAACGAGCACTTCAGCCCACCGCACGCCTCCTCGACACATTATTTCTTAATAAATTTATTTGTTTACCTTACCCAACAGGTAGTGACTGATCTAACGCATGGAATTTTAAATTTTTTACGTTAACTAAGCTATTGGCCTCTACCTAGCACCGTAACCACTACACCTGAGGCTATTTTTCTAATACGTTTCTATTGTCGATTATGCCAGCATTGCCGATTCGCGACAGCACTGACGCCTACGACATCCTTCGAACATTTTCCCTCCATAACTAATCCATTAGCCAAATTTATTGCAGATTAGCTGAGGGGTCTTACAGTTCCCTAAAATTGATTTCAATTCTACTTTCTGTTTCCGCTTTGTCAGAGCTTTGACGCAAACTGAAATTTATCATTTGCATGCCTTGCGCACCATTTTCAGAGCACTCCCGTTCTGCTCTGTCTCATATCACTCCTGGATTGCCCCCATTTAATTGTTTCAGTTTTATTAACAATTATTTACTTATTCATTCTTTTTTTCTAGTTAATTTATCACTTATTGTGTCGATTGGCACCGTGAACAGTCCGCACCCGATCGAGTAGCTCCCTAAGCGTACCATCCATCAATCATAGTTGTTTGGCGCCGACCGCCGTACGCAATCATAGGAATGCATACAGTATCGTAAAGTGTTTCTACCACCCTCCGCTGGATTCCCCACCCCCTACCTACATGGGCTTTCAGGGAGAACATGTAGTTAGAAACCTTTGATCGTACTCACTTTGCGTGCTCTTCAAAGTTGAGTACGCTATTCAGAATAACACGAAGATAATTGTACTGTCGGCGGCTGTTATTGTCGGGAGAGATGGTGTAGCTGATGTAAAGAAATCATTTTGTTTTTTGACGGTTTCAAAAGATTGTACCTTTTCTGTTGTAAATGTTACATTGTCCGTTGAAATTGTTGAGGTTGCTGGAAAATTGGTGTGGTTGCTGCAGTGGTTAAAAAGTCCAGGTTATTGTTGGTAAAGAAGCCGAAGCTGTTGTTGGGGTTGGTAGATCGATTTCGTTGGGCTTTCTTTTTGAGACTTTCCGTTGAAAACTTTCGATGGGTTTTTCGATTGAATCTTTCGATGGGTTTTCACGTTGGTCACCAATAAAAGAAGATTTGCTATTTAATGTTTTATACGACGATAAAAAAATAAATTCGGTCCTTCTTTATTATAACGATACCACTACAACGAAATTGAGCTCTAAGAAATATGTTACGCGTCCTATCGTTCTAGAATGTTCCAGCACTTATGTACTAGCTTTAGCAGTCGCCTGCGCTGGCTTAATTATGAGGCGTTCAACTCATATTTTATTGGAAATTTGCGAATTATTGTATTTTGTTGTTGAAAACTTTCATATTATTATTAAAATTCATTTTAATTAATTTATTTTTGTTGTGCACTTTTGACTGCTAAAGTCTTGCATTTTTACCAGGCGCAAGTCTCAGGCCGGTGTGGTGTCTGAGCGGCTACACGAAAAATGCTTTTGGCTTATTTTTATCTAATAAAAAAAAAACTTTAAATATCATTTTTAAACAAAAGTTCGATTTTGAAGTTTCATAAAAATCCAAGTAATAAATGAGCAGAGAAATCACAGAGCAACGACGAAAAGTGAAACAATCACTGAATTTTGTGACAACAACAATACTGGAGAATGATTGCAACTAGGTGAGCGAGCTTGAACAGTGTAATCAGAGCATTGCAAATGCTTTGATCAGATTAGATAAGACATGACCGCAGATTACGAATACTGATGAATTTTAAAGAAACACCACCAGAGTGGAGCAGGTCTCATCGGAAACCATGGCAACAAATGCATCGAAGTAACAAAGTTTCAGTGTGGCAAGGCAGCTCGAATAACAATCGTCACCTTAACTCAGTTCAAGCTAGTGTAAAACAACAGACCTACATCTTCTACACCACTTCCACCACCACAACTACCACCAAAACTACCATCCCAACTACCAGTACAACCACCACAAAGCATTAAAACAACAACAGTCGAAGGTCCAAATGGAATGTACATCATGGTCATTATCTTCCTCCTCCTCTTCCTCCTCCTCTTCCTCTTCCTCTTCTTCATTATCATCATTCTCTTTTTCCTCATTCTCAGCATCATTATCGTCATCATCCTTCTCTTCCTTCTTATTCTTCTCATCATCATCATCATCATCATCATCATCATCATCATCATCGTCGTCGTCGTCGTTGTCACTATCACCTCATCGCTCCTTAACCTTCAGTTTGATTGCATGCTTGAAATTAGTAGGTTAGGCTATATGTAAGTTAAGTTACATACACAGACAAACAAAGAGACATACGGACACAAATAGAAACAAATAAACACACAGACACACACATAAAGACATAACGAGGCACTGATAAGAAGACAGACTCAGAGCAAGACACAGCTCTTCTTGGAGCTCCCATTGTCTTTATCACTTTTGGTGACGCAAGCTGCATCGCATTCATCACTACCATTAACATTAATATTGATATTCTTATTATTATTATTATTATTATTATTATTGTGGTTGTTGTTGATGTTGTTATCCGGAGAATTAACATTTTCGATGGAAAAACCTGAAGGAATAATTGTTGTTGTTGTCGTTGTTTACGTGTTATTATTTTTGTTGTTACGATTGTTGTGTTGTGTACTTATGTAACTGTAAATTTTATAGGCCGATTGAACAAACACCTAGAATATGAAAACAACAACAACAACAGTAGCAGTAGCATCACCAACAATAGCAGCAGCAGTACAACAACAACAGCAAGGCATGACCAGGTTGCAGAGAAGCAGGAGGGTGGTACGGTGTTTTCAAGTCCATCATGCTCATGCCTGCGTTGAATGGTGCATGGTGCATGCAAGCATGATGGATGTATGGAGGCATGATGGATGGATAAATGAATGAAAGGAATGAAGCATGAAGAAAGATGTGGATGAGAACCTGGTAGTTGGAAAGGATGCATGGGAGGTTGGTGCGAGATGGAAGAGGAGGAGGAGGAGTCGAAAGATGTTATACTCAGACCTGCATTGGTGCATGCATTGACGGATGAATGGATGAGTAAATTGATGGATGGATGGATAGATGAATGACGCAGATAAATTCACCTGGTTGTCTTGTTCTACTTGAGTGCATCTCTAATGTTGAAGAGATGTCTAACTGACTCATGCCTGTGATGAAGAAGAAGATGATGATGATAGTGATGATGACGACGATAAAGAAAGGAAAGGATGGTAAGGAGAAAGAGAGGAGGCTGATACAAAACGTTGAAACTTGCCAGGTTGTTGATTGCTGGTATGGAAGGTTTGAACATGTTCTGTGTGGTGTTTGAAATGACTCATCATCATCATCATTTTCCTCCTTCTCCTCTTCCTTCTCCTCCTCCTGCTCCTCCTCCTCCTCCTCCTTCTCCTCCTCCTCCTCCTCCTCCTCCTCCTCCTCCTCCTCCTCCTCCTCCTCCTCCTTTTCCTCCTCCTCCTCCTCCTCCTCCTCCTCCTCCTCCTCCTCCTCCTCCTCCTCCTCCTCCTCCTCCTCCTCCTCCTCCTCCTCCTCCTCCTCCTCCTCCTCCTCCCCTTCCCCTTCTTCAGCACATACCAATAGAGGAGTCAGCATAGTGATTTTTCATCACAGGGGCTGTTTGAGGAGCTGAGTCAGGCATCGAGGCAGCTGCACGCATGGGTGGATGAATGCATGCATGTATGCATGGATGGAAAAATACATAAAAAAATGAATGGATGGATGGATGGATGAATGAATTGATGAATAAATAAATGAATGCATAAACGAATGAAGGAATAAATGAGACGATAAATGAAAGGAATGAGGCAAGAAAAAAGATGTGAATGAGAACCTGGTAGTTGGAGAGGGTGCATGGGAGGTTGGTAGGAGATGGAGGAGGAGGAGTTGAGAGATATTATACTCAAACCTGCATTGGTGCATGCATGCATGAGGGATAGATTAATGGGTGAATTGGTGTAGAGATGAATGGATGAATAAATTCAGAATGGGTGCATGAACGGATGGACGAATAAATGAATTGATGGATGAATGGATAGATGGATGACGCAGATAAAGTCACCTGGTTGTCTTATTCTACTTGAGTGTTTCTCTAATGTTGAAGATACGTCTAACTGACTCATGCCTGTGATGAAGATGATGATGATGATGATGATTAGATGGATGAATGAACGGGAAGGTTGAAGAGTGAAAGAAGATGTGAATATTAACCTGGTAGTTGGAGAGGGTGCATGGAAGGTTGGTGAGAGATGGAGGAGGAGGAGGAGTCAAGAGATATCATACTCAGACCTGCATTCGTGTATGCATGCATGAGAAGATAGATGGATGAATGAATGGATAGATAAAGAAATAAATAGATGAACGGTTGAATGAAAAGATAGATTGATGAATGGATGATGGGTGGATGAATGAATGGATAGATGACGCAGATTGACTCACCTGGTTGTCTTGTTCTACTTGAGTGCATCTCTAATGTTGAAGATACGTCTAACTGACTCATGCCTGTGATGAAGAAGATGATGATGATGATAGTGATGATGACGATGATGAAGAAGGAAAAGGATGGTAAGGAGAAAGAGAGGAGGCTGATACAAAACGTTGAAACTTGCCAGGTTGTTGATTGCTGGTATGGAAGGTTTGAACATGTTCTGTGTGGTGTTTGAAATGACTCATCATCATCATCATCATCATCATCATCATCACCATCATTTTCCTCCTCCTCCTCCTCCTTCTCCTCCTCCTCCTCCTCCTCCTCCTCCTCTTCCTCCTCCTCTTCCTCCTCCTCTTCCTTCTCTCAAATACATACCATTGGAGAAATCAGCAAAAAGATTCTCTATCACAGGAGCTGTCTGAGGAGTTGAGTCAGACATCGAGACAGCTGCATCCATGGGTGGATTTATGCATGGATAGATGAATGAATAAAATGAATGAGTGAGGAATTATGGGGTGAAGAAAAGATTGGTGGTTCAACAAATTGAAAAATGGTGATTAGTGCATTGTGCATGGTGCATGCAGCAGCACCTGACTGGAGAAGCACCTTGCGACCAGTGCGGACACTGAGGCTTTGACTGCGGTCGACAAAGGCATTGTCAAGACCATTGAGGGCCCCTGGTGGCTGCTTAGAGGCCTGGTGGAGGGAAAAAACTGAGGTGCCTGGGATGTCTGCCAGGCCCAATTCTGAGGTAGTTGACTGGTTGTTGGAGCTGGCTGAAGAGGCTGAAGAGTGGGTGAGGTTTGATGGAGAATTGAAAGTTAGTTACTGTGATATGGAAGAAGAAATGGGCGCTTACTTGATTGCACTAATGAGAGAATAGATAGGCATTGAATTCCAGATATAAAAACATTTGATTGGTTGCTAGCTGGAGAAGGTGGTTGTGGTAGCTGCTCATTTGTAGTGAGGTTTAAGGGGTGGCGGTTATGAGACATTGTACTGTCTCATGCAGTGTCATTGACAGAGCTGCTATGCGAGGAATGCCACGTGGTAACTCAGCAGACCAATGCATGTAAAATATCTTACAGAAACCGTAAAAAAGTGAATATTCAAATGAGAAAAAAACAATTTTGGTAAGAACGAGTGAACAGTTTTGAAAATTGTTTTTACTTTATTTTTTCGTTATTACAAAAAACGGTGTGAAAAAGTAAGATGTTTCGACAGATGAAATATGAATGGAAGTTATTTTCATAAAACCCAATATCTTTCAAATGAAACATCCAATACCCGATTTTTGGGCTCGATAAGTGATCACATTCGAAGTGTCTTCCATGGCACAGCACATCACCTGCTCACCAATTTCATTAGTTTAGTTGCAATATATGAAATTATTTCCATCTTTACATATAGAACATACAGCCCTCACATTTTTGAAAAGAAAAAACTTCTGCTGATGTTGTATATTAAATTATTTTTAATGTTATTTTCATAATTATTTGGTCTATCTCAGTATTTTATATTTACAGGTTTTTACATCCGGTGTTTAAAATGTAGGTATTTGGCAAAGAACACTCATAAAGATATAGCTACAGGCCCAACTACCTCAGTTATAGCAGAAAGAAAACTCAAAATAGTCTTCAAAAAATTTTCAAAAATGAAAATCTAAATAACCCATGTTTTGCTCAAATGTTTCAAAGTATTATATTGCATTACTCTAGAGGTAAGTTAGAGTAGAGTAATGGCGTTCTATTCTAATCCAATCTAATCAAGAAATATCGCTTAAAGACTAATCTAATCTAACCATGACATTTTTAAGGCGTCTTTTAACACTATGTTTAGAAGCATTCTCATGGAAACGGTTTAACTAGCTGTGGGCTACTAGAAGACTGGACACTCTAGGTGATTGAGAGAAAGAATTATAAATAAGAGGAGAAAAATTGTAAACGCTATGCTGAAAAATCCATATGACAAAGACATGTTACATCCCGATATGGCTTATATTCTATATCGCATTGCAATTTACTTACCTCAGTTTTACGGCGAAGGTTTTACGAGCGCTTTTAAACAGGTTGGATCAGCGCTATATAAATGATTTGATCAGATTAGATTAGATTAGATTAGATGTGGAGTTACAAAAAAGTCAACAGTTTCGTAATTTAGTTACAGTTGTTAAGTACATATAAAAACTTTTTCAGCTCTTGCAAACGATAAAACACATGTGTATACTTCGACGATTGTAAAGAATTTCAAATCATTTAACTTTTTTCTCTTCTAATTAAAACATCACGGACATGATGAAACTGGCGTTAAAGGGTTAGACGAGATCATAAAGTGGTATCCTTAGTTCGAATAGATTAGGTATACACTTTAACAATTTATGATAGAAGTAAGAGAGAATACTTCGGAATGAAGAATAATGAGGAATAATGAAGTAGAATGAGGTAGAATGAGGTTGAATGAGGTAGAATGAGGTGGAATAAAGAAAAGTAGTTGAAATGAAATGTGCAAACAAATGAAAGGGAGATTTGCTGTGGCGGACTCTTGCAATAGAGGACACACACATACACACATACACATAAAAACACACGCACACACACAAAAAAAAACACACAAACACAAAAAAACACACATA
>OX387253.1:8966276-8971276 GCA_947562095.1 Branchellion lobata
ATCTTCATCTTTCTCACCTTCTGGTGCGGATTCGTCTGCCAAATCATCGCACTCATCCTCTCAGGTGCCTGGACATTCTTGACATTTGTGACCTATTTATGACACTCTGTGCCACTTTTGACCTACTTAAAACACTCTGTGACATTTATGAACTGCTTAAGAAATCTTTGTGAGATGCTTGTGGCCTTCTTATGAAACCTTTGTGGCATTTCGTAACCACCTTCTTCGATATATGAATATTATTGTTTTCATGTTCATCAAACTGCTACAAACACCACACCACACCCCACCACATCCAACCACACCCCACCACACCCCACCACATCCCACCACGTCCCACCACACCACACTATCTCCTACCACGTCTCACCACATCACACCACACCACACCACACCACACCACAGCACACCACATCACACCTCATCACACCTCATCACACCTCATCACACTACATCCCACCATATCACACCACACCACACCTCATCCCACCACACCACACCCCACTCCATCACACCACATCACACTACATCACACCACATCACACCCCACCCCATCACACCACATCACACCACACCAACCACACCCCACCCAAAAAACCACACCAGCATCTCACAGCCAACACAAAAACACTACCTCCCCTCCACAACCACCGCTTAACAACACAACCACTACACAGTCATCGGCTACAACGCCTCGCAACAAGGCAAGTACAGAAAGTCAAGAATTCTGAGAAAGTGGGTTTGTGTTCGATGCTGCACCCGTGCTTGAGTTCAACACCACAAACAACAACAACAACAACTCCACAAACAACAAAAACTCCACAAACAACAACAAAGCCACCAACAACCCCACCACACTACCAACAACACCAACAACAAGACAAACATCCCCACCAACACCATTACCAACAACCCCACCACTACCACCACCAACAACACTACTACACCACTAACAAGCTAAACATCACCACCAAAAACACCACCACCACTAAACACCAACAACACCACCAGCCTGGCTTGGCTTTTCGTGCTGCTGGGCTTGGTGTTGGTGTTCATAGTCTTCCTGGGGGGCACTCAACCATACAAACCACCTTTCGACCCCCGTTCCGTCCCCTACACCCACACCCCCTGCAATCCTGGCTGCTTCTACCAACAGATCTTCAACCACTGCTACTGCTAACACCTCTTCATCAACCACCGCTAACACCTCCTCATCAACCACCGCTAACACCTCCTCATCAACCACCTCGAACACCTCCTCATCAACCACCTCTAACACCTCCTCATCAACCACCGCTAACACCTCCTCATCAACCACCTCTAACACCTCCTCATCAACCACCTCTAATACCTCCTCATCAACCACCGCCAACACCTCCTCATCAACCACCGCTAACACCTCCTCATCAACCACCTCTAACACCTCCTCATCAACCACCTCTAATACCTCCTCATCAACCACCTCTAACACCTCCTCATCAACCACCGCCAACACCTCCTCATCAACCACCGCCAACACCTCCTCATCAACCACCGCTTACACCTTCTTACCAACCGCTACCACCGATATTGACCTATTTATTTCTTCATCGTCATTTAATTCAATGTTTGGGACTTGCGTTGGTTCAGTGAGGATTTCGAATCGATATTTTGTTAACGTTTTCGACACATGAGGCTCCGCCTTTCATATAAACGTCGGCAGTCCTCGTTTCTGCTTTGTCACTGAGACACAAGAAATGCTCTGTGGCTGTTTGACAACGTGGACATGTTATCAATTTTTATAGCGCTGAGTTAGCATTGTTGAGGTGAGCATTGATTTGATTGGTTCAGCGTGTTTGGAAGGGCCGTGAAGGAAGGAAAAGGGCAAGAGAAGTGAGACGAAGAGGAAGGAGTACCGTGAAAAGATGGGCTGGAAGACAAGAGAGAACATTCAATGTTGATGGGGGTTTGATTGAAACAGTAACTTGTTGAATTAAAAACAATGCAACAAAGAAAAAACAAAGCAACAACAATAGAACAACTAGAAGAAAACAAAGGAGGAACAAAAGAACAATTGAATTTGAAGGAAATAAAGAAGATAAGTGCAGAAGAGACGGCAAAAAGAACCGATGTACGCAACAAGCAGTCAACGAACAAAAGAACGACATAACAAGAAACAAAAGCAACTGCAGTAATCAGAAAAGTTGTTCGTGAAGTGAACATTATTCATAAAACGCCAAAGGGAGCAACTGAAGCTGCCGAGTTTTGGTGATTCTCAGTGGTGGTGTTGGAGTTGTTGGTGGTGTTTTTGTTGTTGGTGGAGTTGTTGATGGTGTTGTTGTTGGTGGTGTTGTTGTTTTTGGTGGAGTTGTTGGTGGTGTTGTTGTTGGTGGTGTTGTTGTTGGTGGTGTTGATGTTGTTGGTGTTGTTGTTGTTGGTGGAGTTGTTGGTGGTGTTGTTGTTGTTGGTGTTGTTGGTTATGTTGGTGGAATTGATGATAGTGATGAGATTCGTGATTGGATGGTGTTGAGTTTTTTGGTGGCATGGTGGTGAAGTGCATGGTGAGGCCGTTCAAAAGAAAATGTATTTGTAGACTGAGGGGATGGTGGCAACGAAGGAGGCGTTACGGGAGGCGTTGGAGGAGGGTTTGGGGGGGTCGGTGATGTTGGAGAGGCTCGAATGCTTGGACGCCCTCCTGAACGTCGAGTCTTCCTTCAGCAGCTTCAGTGACGTCATCAGGTCAAGGTCATTTACCTTTTTCTCCGTCTCGTTCGGCAGCACCATCCTCGTATTCTTCCTCCTTATCCTCTTCCTCCTACTTGTTCTTTTCTCCCTCCCCTCCGCCACACCAATCTCTTCCTTCAGCTTGCTCAAGTTTCTGCGCAGTTTTGACTTGGCCAGCTTCAGCAGACGTTCCCTTTCTGACTTCCTCTCTGCGTGAGGCACTTGCGTCATCGCCACGCTGTTCACCTGCGTCATCGTCGTTGCACGTCACTCACGCACATCATTCGGATACGTCATTCGGACACGTCACGTGGGAGCACAAATTACGTATTACACGCTACGTCATCCATCAAAACACCAACACCCACCTTGACGATGTTCGAAATCTGGACCGCTTTTCTAGAACGGGCTTTTTTTTTGTTTTTCTTTTTGAAGGAAGATTTCAGTCTTTCACTATTTCTCCCCTCCTCTAATCCTTCTCTCCAATTCCTCCCCTCCTCTACTCCTTCTCTCCAATTCCTCCCCTCCTCTACTCCTTCTCTCCAATTCCTCTCCTCCTCTACTCCTTCTCTCCAATTCCTCCCCCCATCTACTCCTCTCCCTTTTCTCCTCTCTCCTACTCCTTCTCTCCTTCTTCTTCTTTCAACAAATCTCTCTCTTTCTTCTCTTCTCTCAACATTTCCTTCGTTCCCACTCCTTCTTTTATCCCTTTCTTCCATCCATTTCCTCCTCTCACCAACTCCTTCTCTTCCTTTCCTCCTTGCCCCGGACTCCAACATACTTGCATCATATCTTCTTGTTCTACTTCTTTCGTTATCTTCTTCACCACTTCGCACTGATTCCTTAAAGAACCTTTTCAGCTTCCTGTTTGCTCTTTTGAGACTTTCGTAGGACAGCGCATGAGATGCTCCTTCAACCTCCTCATGAATCTTCTTCAAAACCTTCGAGTGTGGGCTGCCTTTTCTTCTGCCATAATTTGATTCCCTTCTTCTCTCTCTTCCTTCCAAAACATTCACACCAAAACTTCCCAAATGATCCTTCCTCTTGCTTCTCGACCAGTTGCTCTTGTTTGTGTTTGAAAAATTCCCTCGCAAATCAACACCACCTTCTCCTCCATCGCCAACTCTTCCTCCATCACCCCTTCTTCCTCCATCACCCCTTCTTCCTCCATCTCCCTTTCTTCCTCCATCACCCTTTCTCCCTCCATCACCACCTCCTTCTCCATCAGCTTTATTTTCTTCATCACCACCTCTTGCTTCTTTTGAAAACTTTGGAGCCTTGTCAACTGTCGAGGGTTTTTGTGGCTTTTGTTTCTGAGAGTTTATTACTGTTTCTGCTCTTTGCAGCTTCTCACTGGAGGCTGCTTCTCCAGACCTCACCCTGTCCTCCTTGCCACCTGCCCCTCCTTCCTCCACCCCTCTCATTCTTTCTTTCTTTTTTTCTATTTCTCTCACTTTTTTTTCCTCTTTCTCTTCCCCTCTTTTTCTTTCCAATTCTCCCCTTCTCTCTATCTCTCTTTTTCTCTCCTCCCCTCCCCTTCTCTCTATCTCTCCTTTTCTCTCCTCCCCTCCTCTTTTCTCTACCTCTCCTTTTCTCTCCTCCCCTCCTCTTTTCTCTATCTCTCCTTTTCTTTCCTCCCCTCCCCTTCTCTCTATCTCTCCTTTTCTCTCCACCTCTCCCCTTCTCTCTATATCTCCCCTTTTTTCCACTTTTTTCCTTCTTTCCACCTCTTTCTCATTCTTTCCCACATTTTCACTAGGTTTTTGAGTCAACAATCGTGTTTCGGTTTTTCCAACCACCTTCTTCATTATTTCATTCGAGGTGTCGCTGAGAGACGAAGTGAGAGAAGAAAGGGTGGAGGAGGGGGAAGAGAGAGAGGAGGAAGAGGAGGGGTCAAGAAGAGGGGTGTCTGAAGAGTCACTAATGGACACTATTCCAGGATCGCTCTGGAACAGAGATTGCTTGTTCAGCAAACCTCCTCTCGCCTCCTTCACACCCTCCTTCACCATCCTCCGCAGCTGTCTAACTCCTCTCATCTTCTTGTCGTCCTTCTTAAGCTTCTCGAAGACTGGCATCCTCTGAGCCTCCTTCTCCATCTGCTTGGCCTCCTTTTCCAGCCGTCTTCTGTCGCTTTCGAGAATCAAACTCTCGCCCTCTGAGTCTCCCGCCTTCGGCTCTTTCTCACTCAACTCTTTCCGCTGCAACGCTTGCTGTCTGCTTCGTTGCTGTTTCTTTTTCTCCTTTTTCAGCATCTTCTGTAGGTGGATTGGTTGTTGAGTGTACAACGTTCAGAGGCA
>OX387253.1:8978776-8988776 GCA_947562095.1 Branchellion lobata
AGAAAGCTAATAGTTTCAAATTTTTATTCAGATCTAAGCAACTTATTTGATCACTATTAATTTTAAGAAACTGGGAGTAGAAAAAGGCCATGGAAAAATAATCGGAACAATTCAAACCGAAAGTTTTGCAAATAGGCATTTGAATGTACAATCTTCGCTGAAGTGACTATTGCTTCGAGAGCAACATGCACTCTCCAACCTCCAGTGACGCCTGTGCCAACATCGTGCAGAGTCTGATGTTCTACAGAAAGGTTACATTTGCTTGAAAACATTCCACGCAAACGTTGCTTGCAATATTTCAAAATAGGTTTATTATGAAATTGATTTTTTCAAAATAAGACCAGCTTCAGCCAAATACCAACAGGGGGAGGAGGCAGAGATGGGCTTTTCAAAAAAAGCCATAGAGTCATTGGTGAAGAAGCTGAAGGAGAAGCGTGAGGAGCTTGACAGTCTCATAGCCGCCATCACATCTAATGGATGTACACCTTCGCTTTGCGTCACAATCCCTCGTACCCTTGATGGGCGATTGCAGGTGAGTGTTTCATATTCACCAGGTCTTTTTCCACTCATTTGTTTTTCTGCATGGCATCGCAGGTGGCCAGTCGGAAGGGCTTCCCACATGTGATCTACTCGAGGGTGTGGAGGTGGCCGGATGTGCACAAGAATGAACTCAAGCATTTGTCCATGTGTCGCTTTGCCTTTGATCTCAAGCAAGATGCCATCTGTGTCAACCCCTACCACTACGAACGAGCATCCCCTTCTGGCATCGGTGGGAGTTGATTGGTATTTTCAAGTGGTACATGCATTCTTCAATGATGACTTTAACACCACAGACCTCACTGGACTCTCAGGCCTGTCTTTGCAGTCTGCTACTGGTTTGTCTCTCTTTTCACCATCACAACCCCTTAATCACCATCACAACCCCTTAATCGCCATCACAACCCCTTAATCACCATCACAACCCCTTAATCACCATCACAACCTCTTAATCACCATCACAACCCCTTAATCACCATCACAACCCCTTAATCACCATCACAACCCTTTAATCACCATCACAACCTCTTAATCACCATCACAACCCCTTAATCACCATCACAACCACTTAATCACCATCACAACCACTTAATCACTATCACAACCATCCTTTACAGTGGCTTCCAACACAGAAGTTCCAAGCAACTCACCCACCATGAGTTCTAACACATCACCCCCCCATGTCAAGCAGAACCACTCCTTCAACAACAAGACCACCAACAACTCAAACATCAAAAGCTCGGTCAACAACAACACATCAATCGCTGTTGCCATTGACAACAAAAATGCCATCTTCAACACAGACAACAGCAGCAGCAACCTCGACTCTTTAGGTGCTTGCCATTTTCAACAAACCTTCGCACTTCATCTCTTCACCACTCCATACAACACACTCCATCTCTTCTAATACAATCCAGCCTCAACTTATTTTTTCTCTACGTACCACCAACAATTTTCCGCAGCACCACTACCTCTTCACGTATTCTCTTTTCTATACCACCACCACCTTCCACACCAACACCTCTCCCCCCAGCTCCTCTCTTTACACAGTCCTCATGTCAACTCAGTGAAGACGTCAAACCAGATCTTTTCAGACTCAACAATGGTAGTTGCAACCCATCCTCAAACCATCCCACCCATCCTCACCCATCCTCAAACCGCCCCACCCATCCTCAAACCACCTCACCCATCCTCACACCACCCCACCCATCCTCAAACCACCCCACCCATCCTCAAACCACCCCACCCATCCTCAAACCACCCTTCCCATTTTCACACCACTCCACCATTTTCACCACCCCACCCAACCTATTCTCACTCTCCCCCCAGGAGTGACAAGCTTGTACGTGAACACTTCAGTGTCCACCTCCTCCAACCAGCACTACCTCTCCCCCACCCAACTACAACACCTTGATCTTCATAGCCCCTCCATCCTTATTCAACAACAACCCTTCCAACAACAACAACCACTACAACAACAGCAACCACTACAACAACAACAACCACTACAACAACAACAACAACCACTAAAACATCAACAACCATCTGCGCAACCTCTACAACAACCAGTGCAACAACCAAAGATACTCACACAGCAACAACCACTAACATCACAGCAAGAATTAACACAACAACAACCACCATCAACACAACAGCAATCACCAACACAACAACCAACAATCACACAAGAATCATGCGCTCAACAACAACAACAAAGCAACAACTCTCATTGTTAGTTCTTATTTCCCATTCTTATTTCTCTATTTTTACCATTTCCCAACAACAAAATCATCACATACACCACTACTGCCACAGCCACCACCACCACAGCCACAGCCACAGACAACCATACTTTGGCCACTGACCATCATTTTGAAGACGACTATCTCTGTAGGACATATTTCATCACCATCGTCACCATCATCACCTTTATCATCATCATCATCATCATCATCATCATCATCATCATCATCATCATCATCATCATCATCATCATCATCATCATCATCATCACCACCACCACCACCAGGCTCCAGTCCTCCTGAGAACTTGTATGCAGGCATTCCTAAGGGAGTCCTCTTTAATAGACCGCGTCAGTCTCCCGTCCTCCTCTTCCTCCTCTTCCTCTTCCTCATCTTCATCTTCTTCTTCCTCTTCCTCTTCCTTTTTCTATTTTTGTCATCTTCATTTTCATCTTTTTTTGCTTCATCTTTCTCATCATCCTCTTATTCGTCTGCCTATTCTTCATTCTTATTCATCCTCCTTTTCATCTTAATCTTAATCCTTCTTTTTTTCTCTTTCATCTTTTTTTTCTTTTTCTTCTTCATCATCATCATCATCTTCACCTTCCCTTCTCCTCCACCCGCCACAGTGCCTGACTTTTGGTGCAGCATCACGTACTTTGAGTTGGACCAGAAGGTGGGAGAGATCTGTAAGGTGCCCTCTTCCGTCCACTCCATCACTGTCGATGGCTACACCAACCCCTCCAGTCCTGACCGGTGTGTGTGTGTGTGTGTGTGTGTGTGTGTGTGTGTGTGTGTGTGTGTGTATGTGTGTGTGTGTGTGTGTGTGTGTGTGTGTGTGTGTGTGTGTGTGTGTGTGTGTGTGTGTGTGTGTTTGTTTGTGTGTGTGTGTTTGTGGGTGTGTGTGTGTGTGTGTGTGGGGGGGGGGGGGGAGGGAGTTGAATGTAGAGCAAACATTATCATCACCCACAGTTTCTGCCTTGGCTTGTTGACCAACGTTCATCGAACTGACTCCATCGAGAAGGCCCGGTCTGTGAACCTTTCTCGCACACACACATACACACACACACACACACACACACACACACACACACACACACACACACACACACACACACACACACACACACGACAGGTTGTATATTGGGAAGGGGGTACAGTTGGTGTTGCAGGGGGAGGGGGATGTGTGGGTGAGGTGTTTGAGCGAGCACTCCATCTTTGTGCAAAGCCACTACCTTGACCGGTTGCTGTTGTTGTGTTGGTGCTACTGTTGTATGTTGTTGGGTTGGTGTTACTGTTGTCTGTTGCTGTGTTGGTGTTACTGTTGTCTGTTGCTGTGTTGGTGTTACTGTTGTATGTTGTTGCTGTTGTATGTTAATAATACAAAATCAATAATTATAGTGTTGATGTTAATTTTTTTTCGATTGCATGTTGTTGATTTCTTGTTGCAGAGAGGCCGGGAGGAGTCCAGGAGATGCAGTACACAAGATCTACCCGGCTGCCTTCATCAAGGTGCCTCATAACATTATCATCACCATCACCATTATTATTATTATTATTATTATTATTATTATTATTATTATTATTATTATTATTATTATTATTATTATTATTATTATTATTATTATTATCATCATCATCATCATCACCACACCACACCACAAGGTCTTTGACTTGAACCAGTGTCGCAGTCAGATGGACTTGTTGGTGAGGCAGGCGAGGGAGACAGCTCGTTCAAGGGCAGCCAACGTGGCCAACAACTACAACACCCCCGAGGCCCTCGGCTCTCTTGCCCCTGCCCTCAGTGCATCCTTCCTTTCATCGCTCATGCTTTCAACCACTCAACCTCCAACCACTCCTCCCTCAATCACTCCTTCTTCAATCAACCATCTTTCAATCACTCCTCCCTCAATTGTTCCCTTTCCGATCATTCATTCTTCAATCACTCCAATAAGCACTTTTAAAAACTGCAATGGTTGTTAAAACATTTAATTTAACTTTTTTCTGCTCTTCCAACCCCCAAAACTACACCATGATTCTTCCAACTACTACAACCGCCCCTCCAACAACCACACTCCTCCAATCACCACCACAACTACCACCACCATCACAACCACTACCACCAGGCCTCTCCACCAGTCACAGCATCGGGGCCGATGACCTGCGGAGGTTGAGTGTGCTGCGACTAAGTTACGTCAAGGGCTGGGGCCTCGACTACCCCCGTCCCACCATCAAGGACACTCCCTGCTGGATCGAGGTGCGCGTGTAGTGTTGTGAAACATTGTTCTAGAATGTTGTAATGTGGTGCAACAATGCAGGTGCAGCTGTTCAGGCCTTTGCAGTTTTTGGACGACTTTCTCCAGTCCATGCCTGCCACCTCCCAGTCCTGAACACTCCTCCCTTTCTTCCTTCCTTCCTTCATCCCTTCTTTTATTCACTTTATTCCTTTCATCCCTTTTTGTTATTTTGTTTATGTTCTTGTTATTGTTGAGCTGCCTTTTAAATGCCTGTACATGCTCGTCAGTCACCCATCGTCACGCTTGACTGCGTCATACAAGCTTCTCTCCTCTTCCTCCTCCTCCTCCTCCTCCTCCTCCTCCTCCTCCTCCTCTTCCTCCTCCTCCTTTTCTTCCTCCTCTTCTTCCTTTTTTTTTTCTTCTCTTCTCTACCCATTTCTTCTTTCTTCATCATCATCTCACACACCTCCATGTACCACTTCACTCATGTATGGAGACGTGAAACAACAGCACCACACCATGCCACACCACACCTCACTACATCACACCACTTCATGCCCCACCAAACCACTTTGCGCCACACCACACCAAAACACAACACGCCACACCACACCACAACACGCCACACTCGCACGCTGTAGTGACAATTCTCCATGAATTTCATCAACCTTTATTCCCAATAAACGATTTGAAAGGTGCATGCGTGAAAGAGTTCGTGTGGTTGTTTGGTAGTGTTGTGGAGTGTTTGCTGGGCACTGTGTTGAAGGGTGTTGTTGTTGAGTGTTGTTTGTTGAGTGTTGTTATTTGTTGAGTGTCGTAGAATTTTGTTGTTGTTGAGTGTTGTAGAATGTTGTTGTTGTTGAGTGTTGTAGAATGTTGTTTGACGAGTTTTTTAGAATGTTGTTGTTGTTTCTTGTTACTGTTATTTGTTGTTATTTGTGCATCATGTCAATGAGGGTTCCCTTAGGCCTTGCCTTCTTTGACTCTTCCTCCGCCTGCGTGTTGTATAGAGTGATGATGATGATGATGATGATGATGATGATGATGATGATGATGATGATGATGATGAAGAAGAAGAAGAAAGTGACGATGCAAACAAGTAGAAAGAGGTAAAGGAAGTGGAAAAGATGAAAAAGGTGAAAATGAAGGGATGATGATGATAAGGAGGGTGATGATGATGATGAGGAGGATGATGATGATGAGGAGGATGATAAGGAGGATGATGATGATGAGGAGGAGGATGATAATGATGAGGAGGAGGATGATGATGATGATGATGATAAGGAGGATGATGATGATGATAATAAGGAGGATGATGATGATGATGAGGAGGATGATGACTGACGTATTCAAGGGTTTTTCTTTTGGTGACTCCCTTGCGCAGAAGCTGCTTCTCAATCACTCGAGCATTGGCTGCATATGAATCAGCTATTTCTTTCTGCAGGTGGGTGTTGAAGTGAGGTGAGGTATGATGAGGTGTGGTGTGATGAGGTGTGGTGAGGTGAAGTGAGGTATGGTGTGGTGAGGTGTGGTGTGATGAGGTGTGGTGAGGTGAAGTGAGGTATGGTGTGGTGAGGTGTGGTGGGATGAGGTGAAGTGTGGTGAGGTGTGGTGAGATGAGTTGAAGTGTGGTGAGGTGAAGTGAGGTGTGGCAATGTGAGGTGAGGTGAGTTTGAACCATGATAGTCAGTGCTCGTTTGGAGTTTGTGAGGATAAGTGAGCAGTTTGAGAGCTTTTTGTAAACGAACCGCTTCAATTTCATCCTCTTCCTCGTCGATGGTTGACACGGTAACTGAGGAGAACTTGCCCATGTTCTTGGTGTGCTTTGTCACCATCACCTGTGCCAACATTTCCTTATCTTATACACATGCAAACATACTCAGACAAAAATAAACACACACTCACATACACAAAAAAAATACAGACACAAACAAACACACAGATACAGAAACACATAGACATACACACCCACAAATACAAACCTTCTTGGGCTGAGCCACCTGACTGGGAATGTCCACCTTGGTTGTCTGTGTCTTGAGGGCTCCATCAACCACAAAGGTTATCTGTGTTGCCATCAACATATCCTTGTATACTATCATCTACTATAACCATCCGAAAGTGTATCAATGGGAACGATGAAATGATTTTGAGAAAAATGGATGAGAGTTGATTGGATGAGCTGACCTGGTTGTCATCTCGGTGTCGATAATATAGCCACAGACTGCACCTGGGTGGAAGATCAACATTGAATGCTTGAGAAAAATAAAGAAATAATTGGAACCTACTTTTTGCACTTGAATCGGAACTGCCTTTCGATTCCCTGTTCCCTGTGGGAGTGGAGTGGAAGTGGAATGTTGGGATGAGACAGAAAAAAAAGTGAGATACCTTTTGAGATATGTGGCGTCTGCCACATCACACGTGATCTTGTGTGCGTGTTTGCTTGAGTCGATGACCCGGGCCCTGTCAAACCGGCGCAGTGGGAGTTTCTCAAGAGGACAGTCTAAAGAGAATGGATGTTTCTGTTATTTTATTTCTTAATTTTTTATAAAATACTTCAACTTTTTTTATTATAGGAACTTGAAAAATTTTGAAAAATATTTTTACAAAGTTTTGTTAGACCTTCAAAACCAAGTTTATCTACGTCGTTTGCAAATCTACGAGCCCTAACATTGCAGTATTAACCTTAAAAATGTGTGAAATAAACGGTAAGTTGGAAAAGTACCTAGAATAAGGGACATGTGTCCACAAACGCAGTAGTACACATAGAGAGGCTTCTCCCCCTGGTACTCTTCTTGGTCCTTTACATCTGTGCACACCACGCTCCGAGATACCACCTTCGGCATGTTAACTGTGTAATGTTGTCACAACGAATTTATTTTTCCAAAACTAAAAGCGAACTGTTAAAAACTTTTGGATTCGATTATAACATAAACAGCTCACAAACCTATGAAATTGGAAACCTTTAGAGCAAATAGTTTAAATTTAAAATTTGGAGTATAAATTCCAGTTTTTTATCACACAAACTATTACTAATTTAAATTTGTTTTTTTTTTTTTAATTTCAGTGCCACTTTCATGCTTTATACTCGGTTATCGCTCTAATCTTTAAAATACATTTGTGGATATATTTATTTTGGGCATCTGAATTATTTTTATAATTGTCGAAATGATCTTTTAATTCCAGGTTTGTTATATTTATATTTTTTCGCAAAAATTGTAAATTTCAAAATAAAAATTTCAACACAGAATGTTTTCAGGCGAGCTTTTTGATGTATTGGATGAGACTGTAAAAAAAAAGACGATCAATGTGTCTAAAAAAGTGAAGGTGCAAGAAATAAACCACAAAAGGTTATCTAGCTCGAAATTAAATGAGTTGGCCTTAATGATCATGGCGAAATGCTGAAGGTTGTTAACAGTTTCCATAATCAAATAGGTTGATAGATGTAGGAGATGATGAGAATGACGAAGACAGCAAAAAGTTCAAGGCTGATGTTGTTGATAGCATGAAAAGGTTTTAATTGATTTTGAAAACTCAACTATGATTTGAAACTTTCACCATGCAAACACATACTGATGCTGACTCATTACCAACAGCGCTTCTGAGGAGCTGCCAAAGTTTGTGGTGCACCATCTGCACACCTCAGAGTCATGCCTGCACGAGGTGGCAGTACCGTACGGTCTTGTCTATACCCCCCTTTCTACTGACCCCTCCAAGCCTCCTGCCAAGGAGTACTCCTTCATGCTGGACCCCTTCCAGAAGGAGGCCATCAGCTGCTTGGAGAACAACCAGTCCGTCCTTGTGTCTGCCCACACCTCTGCAGGCAAGACTGTCGTTGCTGAGTATGCAGTGGCTCTGTCACTCAAGGCTCGACAGCGGGTCATCTACACCACCCCCATCAAAGCTCTCAGCAACCAGAAATACCGAGAGTTGCTGGCGGAGTTTGTGGATGTGGGTTTGATGACAGGTGATGTGACCATCAACCCCACTGCCTCATGCCTCGTCATGACGACTGAGGTAAGTGTGCGTGACACACAACCACATGCGCTAACTCACCACTGCCACACAGATCCTGCGTAGCATGTTGTACAGGGGTTCAGAGGTGAGTTCAGAGGTGATGCGGGAGGCTGCATGGGTGGTCTTTGATGAGATCCACTATATGAGAGACAAGGGTGCGTGTGTGTGCATCTATGTGTGTGTGTCTATGTTTGTGTGTGTGTGTGTGCGTGTGTGTGCATCTATGTGTGTGTGTGTGTGTGTGTGTGTGTGTGTGTGTGTGTGTGTGTGTGTGTGTGTGTGTGTGTGTGTGTGTGTGTGTGTGTGTGTGTGTGTGTGTGTGTGTGTGTGTGTGTGTGTGTGTGTGTGTGTGTGTGTGTGTGTGTGTGTGTGTGTGTGTGTGTGTGTGTGTGTGTGTGTGTGTGTGTGTGTGTGTGTGTGTGTGTGTGTGTGTGTGTGTGTGTGTGTGTGTGTGTGTGTGTGTGTGTGTGTGTGTGTGTGTGTGTGTGTGTGTGTGTGTGTGTGTGTGTGTGTGTGTGTGTGTGTGTGTGTGTGTGTGTGTGTGTGTGTGTGTGTGTGTGTGTGTGTGTGTGTGTGTGTGTGTGTGTGTGTGTGTGTGTGTGTGTTGTGTGTGCGTGTGTGTGTTGTGTGTGTGTGTGTGTGTGTGTGTGTGTGTGTGTGTGTGTGTGTTGTGTTGTGTGTGTGTGTGTGTGTGTGTGTGTGTGTGTGTGTTGTGTTGTGTGTGTGTGTGTGTGTGTGTGTGTGTGTGTGTGTATGTGTGTGTGTGTGAAATTGAATGGAAACCATCCTACGGTCGCAGAAAGGGGCGTGGTGTGGGAGGAGTCAATCATCTTGTTGCCAGGTAACGTTCATTACGTCTTTCTCTCCGCCACCATTCCCAACGCCCTTCAGTTTGCAGAGTGGATAGCTCACGTGCACAAGCAGGTGAACTCCGTTGCACCTACCACAACACTCACGCATATTTGTGTCAAAACACACAAATTTTCATTAAAACACAAAACACACTCTTACACAAAAACATCTATTTATGAACACAAACTCACACACTTACACACGCACACACAAAGCTATCTTCATTAACACACGCACACACAAAGCTATCTTCATTAACACACGCACACACAAAGCTATCTTCATTAACACACGCACACACAAAGCTATCTTCATTAACACACGCACACACAAAGCTATCTTCATTAACACACGCACACACACAGCTGTATTCATTAACACACGCAGCCATGTCACGTGGTGTACACGGAATACCGACCGACCCCTCTGCAGCACTACATCTATCCCTCTGGAGGAGACGGCATCCATCTGGTCCTCGACGAAAATGTCTGTGCCCTTTTGTGTGTCTGTGTGTGTTTTTTTGTATGTCTGTGTGTGTCCTGTGTGTCTATTTGTGTCTGTGTGTGTCATTCTGTATGCCTTTTTGTGTCTGTGTGTGTCTTTCTGTGTGTTTATATG
>OX387253.1:9003776-9006276 GCA_947562095.1 Branchellion lobata
CGGTTCGAGACACTCTCTCCCACGGTGCGGATGAAGTCGCTGTTGTAGTGGCCTGACTGCATCAGCTGCTCCACCTTCACACTCACCTGCGTCGCCACCTGGTACGTCTTCTGTTGTGGTGTTGTTGTGGGTGGTGGTTGTTGTAGTGTTTGTGTTGTTGTGTAGTGGTGAAGTGTTGTTTTTGTGGTGTTGGTCAAGTGAGATTTGTTGTCGTGTTGTTGTTGTCTTGAGGTTGTAGTGATTTTTTGTGTTTTTGTTAATATTGAGTTTTTGTGAAATTGTTATTGTGGAGTTGTTGTTATGAGGTTGTTTTTGATTTTTTGTTGTCACGTGGACCTCAATAGCATGGTTGAGTTGGTCGTTCTCTTTCCTCAGTTGTTCCGCCTCGGCCAGCGACGAGGGACACACCAGCCCCGCAGTGATTATCGACTCGCTGTTCTTGATCCATGCTATAACCTGCAACATCAACAACATCAGTCAACATCCTGAATAACAAAATTGATATAGCAAACATTGACAACAAGTCAACAACTTCGAAAACAACAAAAATACCAACAAAATCAACAATGAAGTCATTTAAAAGACCAGAAACAATGCCAACGCCAAACACCAACAACACCATCGGCGACAACAACAACAGCAACACCACCAGCAACAATACTACCACCAGCAACAGTAACACCACCAGCAACAACGACTACCACCAGCAACAGTAACACCACCAGCAACAACAACATGGACCTGTCGAGCTTCGTTTTCGAGGTGTTTGAGTTGCAGGCACTGTTGTAGCTTGTTCTTCCTGCTCTCGGCAGTCCTCTTCAGCTCGCCCTCCCTCTCCCACAGAAACTCCAACAAGGCTCTGATGCGCTTGTGCGTGTCTGCGTCGTCCGTTGGAAGGTGTTCCAGCACGCCCAACAACTCCTGTCCGATCTGGTACACCTGTGTGGTGGGGTGCCAAATGGTGTTGTGTGGTGGTGGTGTTGGGGTTGTGTGGTGGTGGTGTTGGGGTGTTGTGTGGTGGTGGTGTTGGGGTGTTGTGTGGTGGTGCACATGGTGATGAAGAAGAAAGAAGGGGCAAGACCTCGAAGACGTTGTTTTGGAGGTGGAGGACGGTGTCGTTGTGCACTTGGAGAGCCTTCTCCGCCTGTGCCACGTCAACACCCAAGTCCATTTTGCCACTCTCCTTCTGCCACATCTCCAACTGCCGAGACAACTGCACGTGTGGTTGGTGTGTGGTGTGATAGTGGTGTGGCGTGGCTGATGTGGTGTGGCTGATGCGGTGTGATGGTGGTGTGGTGTGGCTGATGTGGTGTGATAGTGGTGTGGTGTGGCTGATGCGGTGTGATGGTGGTGTGGTGTGATAGTGGTGTGGTGTGGCTGATGTGGTGTGATGGTGTGACAAGGCCGTGAGGTTATGGAATGCGATGATGATATCACAAAGTAAAGAAGCAAAGATAATAATGGGAGAGGAAGCAGCAAGACTCACGTCAAGAACATCCCTCTCAAAGAGGCGCAGCTTGAGTGCCAAGTCAAGTCGCAGCTTCTTGGTGGTCCACAGCTCGTCCAGCTGGCCTCGCTCACCCTCCAACTCCAACAGCACCACCTCCACCGCCGACGAGTCAGAATCCTCCACCGGCACTCCCACCTTCTTCACGTCACTGTGGAACTTCCTGTCATGTGGTGGTGATGACGATGATGATGACGATGGTGATGACGATGATGATGACGATGAGCAAGAAGAGAAGAACGATGAAGGGGAAGATGATGAGGACGATGAAGAAGATGAAGAGGAGGAAGAAGAAGAGGATGATGGTAAGAATGAAAAAGATAGAGGAAGAAGATGTGAAGAACGTACTTGAGCATCTCGGTGAGAGAGTGTCCTCTTTGAAGGGTATTGTTGTAGGCGTCGATGGTGGCGCACTTGTGGTGTGAGAACTGGCCAATGGCCTCATTGCAGGCCTCCACCGAGGCGTGCATGTCACTGCTCCGCAGACCCTTCTTCAACTCCTCAAACCACTGCGTCAACTGCCGTGGTACCTTCCAGTAAACACACACACACACACACACACACACACACACACACACACACACACACACACACACACACACACACACACACACACACACACACACACACACACACACACACACACACACACACACACACACACACACACACACACACACACACACACACACACACACACACACACACACACACACACACACACACACACACACACACACACACACACACACACACACACACACACACACACACACACACACACACACACACACACACACACACACACACACACACACACACACACACACACACACACACACACACACACACACACACACACACACACACACACACACACACACACACACACACACACACACACACACACACACACACACACCTCGGTTATGTGCGTGTAGAACTCGACAGCCATGTCGAGGAGTCGGTGTTGTCTTTCAATGCGTAGCAGGA
>OX387253.1:9011276-9013397 GCA_947562095.1 Branchellion lobata
GTTTAAAACGAAATCTCCAAGAACAAAGTGCTTAAAGGGACTAAGAAATTCTAAAATTTATTCAGAAATGACAGGTTGTCAAAGTTTGACAATTGGCTTCAAAGGTTCTGGTGGGAGTTTGACAACAAGTTTGACTCACCCGGAGTGAAATAGGATGAAGATTCAACTTCATTAGGGTGGTCACCCATGGCAGGGAATCGAGACACGCTCCAACTTAAACGCTAATTAAAACCAACTTATTGACTTAAACGAGAAAACAACATGAATTAAAAATAAGCAACAACAACCAATTTCCAAAACTTTGATCTGACAGTAAACAAAGTAGCATCCGCCATCATTGAGGCAATCAATAGCTACAGCCGAGAAAATGTGTGCATTGGTGTTTCATGATTGTTTAAATTTTTTATTTTAAAAAATTAAACCCAAATAGTACTAAAAAGGTTTAAAAAATGATAAAAAGTGAAGATGGAATAATAACTTTCGTATACTTTAATAAATATTTAAAATGTAGGTCGCAGGCCTAGTAGTTTGAAAATATTCTTAAACCATGAAAACTGAAAAACTGCAAAAGTTGCATAAAACAAAAAAAATAGAATAATGTGAAAAATTAATTTTGAAAATTAGCAATAAAAATCGGTCAATTCTCACCGACACTTATTCTAACTTTTTATGGTACATACTAGGTATCTTTATGCTGAATCGGCGTTCCTATTAAGGTTCTTTCTCATCTTACCTCATTTCTATCTCTTTTAAGCTTTTATAAATTTTTGAGCTTTTTAGCTCACACCATTAGTAGCAAAGCTCTCTTGAACAATGCACTCACTGCTCTATTAATGTTTCATGTATGTTCAGATGGGCTCTCCATCGGGACGATTAATTGAAAGTACAGAGCTGGTGCATGAGGTTTCATTAGCACAATCAATGTTAATGTCTTATTTACAACTTTATTGTAGCAACAACTTACAGTATTGACAAGCTTATTCGGTGAAATGCCTTTTGTAAACGCAAAAAAAAAATCATGACAAAATGATTCAGACATTCTGATTGGCCGAGGCTCAACCCAACTTTTGCAGGAAAAATCGTGGCATGTAGTAGAAAGGTCGAACACAACCGCCCCTGCTATAGCGCTTCATTGAATATTCGCCCTAGCTTAATTATTGTTTTTTTATTAAATTATTATTATCAATTAATATGAATTTATAATATTATTATTAATTTCTATAAAATTATTTTCAAACAAGACGAACGAATGAATAATAAAGGTCGTTCAGGCTCTAGAAAGCTTGGTTTCAATGTTTCGCTGAGGTGCATGGTAGCATCTGTGTGTGTTGCCTTGGGCGCCTTGAAGTGCTGAGTGCTGAAGGCAGGCCTTGAAGGCAGGCCTTGAAGGCAGGCGCTGAAGGCAGGCCTTGAAGGCAGGCGCTGAAGGCAGGCCTTGAAGGCAGGCCTTGAAGGCAGGCGCTGAAGGAAACCAGCAGCCCTCTATGTTTCTGGCCACAGAGTCTGCAAGGCTGACTTTCAAAAGAAGATTTGCAAGTGTACCTCTGTGTAACTTTTGTGTTTGAAGGAAGCCGACTAATCTTGTGAAAGGCTGCAAGCAGAAGAGATGGTGCAATTGATTTGACGTTGGTTTGCCTCGACCTGACAGCCAGTGTTCACGTCAATATCAGCTTCCCTGAAGAAAAAATAGTCTTTTTTATTTTTTTCTTTCTTTTTTATTTTTTTCGTTTTTTTATTTTCGTTCTCCGCCTCTTTCATTATTTTTCACCTTTCTTCTACTCCTCTTTCATCTTTTTTTCCTTCTTTCACCTCTTCCTCTTCTTTCTCTTCTTCCTCCTCCTCCACTCCTATTTTCCAATTTTCTATTCCGCCGAGAAATATACGTAATAGTGCGCTACGGATAGTGCCAGGCATGTATGTTGGATCGCATATATTCATTTATCAAGTACTTATCATGAATATATATATTTATGTATTTATATAAATTTGTGTGTGTATGTGTGCGTGTTTATGTGTGTTTATATGCATGTTTGTATGTCTTCATATGCGGTGTGTGCTTGTTTGTTGGCATACGCGCAGGCTCTTTTTGAGTTTCTTAAATGCCAGTAGATGTGAAAAAAT
>OX387253.1:9013597-9023597 GCA_947562095.1 Branchellion lobata
GAAAGAGACAAATCAGACCAAACAACAAAACAGATGTATGATGTTCCATCGACAGAGACTCACGACGAGATCAATCAAAGAGGAGCAACGTGAAGGCATATCAAATGGAAAAAGTGAAATTATAAAAATGACGAAAGACACAACAAAGAATAAAATGGAATAAATTTATTTATTTAATAAACATAAATAAATAATTTGAAAAATAGTAATAAAAGTGAATTGAATACTGATTGAATAAAATGCTTTGTTTAGAAATATATTATATAAATAAAACGAAAATGTTACATAAATAGAATAATACATGATATAAATAGAATAATATATGATATAAATAGAATGAAATATGATATAAATAGAATGAAATATGATATAAATAGAATAATATATGATATAAATAGAATGAAATATGATATAAACAGAATGAAATATGATATAAATAGAATGAAATATGATATAAATAGAATGAAATATGATATAAATAGAATGAAATATGATATAAATAGAATGAAATATGATATAAATAGAATGAAATATGATATAAATAGAATGAAATATGATATAAATAGAATGAAATATGATATAAATAGAATGAAATATGATATAAATAGAATGAAATATGATATAAATAGAATGAAATATGATATAAATAGAATGAAATATGATATAAATAGAATGAAATATGATATAAATAGAATGAAATATGATATAAATAGAATGAAATATGATATAAATAGAATGAAATATGATATAAATAGAATGAAATATGATATAAATAGAATGAAATATGATATAAATAGAATGAAATATGATATAAATAGAATGAAATATGATATAAATAGTTAAAACTGAGATATAAATAAAAAATAACCCTTTATAATTTAAAAAAGTAAATTAATATAGCTGATCGACATGACGAGTAGGCTGGATGGGAGGATGAAGATGGGGGAGGGAGCGGATGTGGTCAGAACCTCCAATGAAACCTTATGAAAATCAATAAGCTTTTTGGATGAGTGGTGGTGAAAGTGGATTGATGATGGAAAGCTGATGGAAAAATAGATAGATGCATGAAGGATGGATGTATAGATAGATGGATAATGATTGGATGTATGGACGGATGGATGGAGGGATGGATGGAAGGATGGATGGAGGGATGGATGGAGGGATGGATGGAGGGATGGATGGAAGGATGGATGGAGGGATGGATAGAGGGATGGATGGAGGGATGGGTGGAGAGATGGATGGAGAGATGGATGGAGAGATGGATGGAGGGATGGATGGAGGGATGGATGGAGAGATGGATGGAGGGATGGATGGAGGGATGGATGGAGGGATGGATGGAGAGATGGATGGAGGGATGGATGGAGAGATGGATGGAGGGATGGATGGAGAGATGGATGGAGGGATGGATGGAGAGATGGATGGAGGGATGGATGGAGGGATGGATGGAGGGATGGATGGAAAGATGGATGGAGAGATGGATGGTTGTTTTGAACTTTTCAAACACTTTCAGTTCGATAGTGAAAAAAATGTTTTTTTGACAACTTGAAATGATAAAAGAAGGAGGTTGTGTGGGTGTTTGGAGGGGGTTGTGTGGGTGTTTGGAGGGGGTTGTGTGGGTGTTTGGAGGGGGTTGTGTGGGTGTTTGGAGGGGGTTGTGTGGGTGTTTGGAGGGGGTTGTGTGGGTGTTTGGAGGGGGTTGTGTGGGTGTTTGGAGGGGGTTGTGTGGGTGTTTGGAGGGGGTTGTGTGGGTGTTTGGAGGGGGTTGTGTGGGTGTTTGGAGGGGGTTGTGTGGGTGTTTGGAGGGGGTTGTGTGGGTGTTTGGAGGGGGTTGTGTGGGTGTTTGGAGGGGGTTGTGTGGGTGTTTGGAGGGGGTTGTGTGGGTGTTTGGAGGGGGTTGTGTGGGTGTTTGGAGGGGGTTGTGTGGGTGTTTGGAGGGGGTTGTGTGGGTGTTTGGAGGGGGTTGTGTGGGTGTTTGGAGGGGGTTGAAAAATGAGTCAGAAAACTCAATAAAAACATTTCAAGGTGGTCAGATCTGTTGACGTTGGTGCAGGTGGCGTTCAGATCTGTTGAGTGCATCCCGAGCCTCCTGGGTTCAATTCCCGTCGCAGCATTCAAATTTATTGTCCTTATCTCCGCCAACGAGTCATGATCAGGCAACATGGAGTTTCATAGCTCAAGTTACTATGACAACACTCGACCTTCACCTTCAAACCTTCAGTCACGTGTTGCTGCTTGCTGGGATGGTCTCCGTGGATGATCCACCCATATTTTTTGTTCCATGACAACAATTAAAAAAAATTTAAATAAAAAGAAATTAATGAAATAAAATGATAATAATAATAATAATAAAAATAATAATAACATTAATAATAACAATAATAATAATAATAATAATAATAATAATAATAATAATAATAATATAAATAATAATAATAATAATAATAATAATAATAATAATAATAATAATAATAATAATAATAATAATAATAATAATAATAATAATAATAATAATAATAATAATAATAATAATAATAATAATAGTAATAATAATAATAAAAATAATAATAATAATAATAATAATAATAATAATAATAAAAATAATAATAATAAAAATAATAAAAAAAATAATAATAATAATAATGATAATAATAATAATAATAATAATAATAATAATAATAATAATAATAATAATAATAATAATAATAATAATAATAATAATAATAATAATAATAATAATAATAATAATAATAATAATAATAATAATAATAATAATAATAATAATAATAATAATAATAATAATAATAATAATAATAATAATAATAATAATAATAATAATAATAATAATAATAATAATAATAATAATAATAATAATAAAAATAATAATAATAATAATAATAATAATAATAATAATAATAATAATAATAATAATAATAATAATAATAATAATAATAATAATAATAATAATAATAATAATAATAATAAAAATAATAATAATAATAATAATAATAATAATAATAATAATAATAATAATAATAATAATAATAATAATAATAATAATAATAATAATAATAATAATAATAATAAAAAAAATAATAATAATAATAATAATAATAATAATAATAATAATAATAATAATAATAATAATAATAATAATAATAATAATAATAATAATAATAATAATAATAATAATAATAATAATAATAATAATAATAATAATAATAATAATAATAATAATAATAATAATAATAATAATAATAATAATAATAAAATGATAATAATAATAACTATTATTATCATTATTATTATTAATAATATTATTGTTGTTGTTATTATTTGTGTTAACATAGCTCCCATCATTTAAATATACAATCAACCTAAAATATTCTTTTTTAAAATATTTTCAATGTTTCATTGTTTTCACTACCTCACTCAACTGCCAACTAACTTGCTTTAACATTCCTCTAACCTCTTCCAGCCTCCTCCAACCCCTCCAACCCCTCCAACCTCTTCCAACCTCCTCCAACCTCCTCCAACACTCTTCCAACCTCCTCCAACCCCTCCAACCTCTCCAACCCCTCCAACCCCTCCAACCTCCTCCAACCTCCTCCAACCTCCTCCAACCCCTCCAACCCCTCCAACACCTCCAACCTCCTCCAACCCCTCCAACCCCTCCAACCTCCTCCAACACCTCCAACCTCCTCCAACCCCTCCAACCCCTCCAACCTCCTCCAACCCCTCCAACCCCTCCAACACCTCCAACCTCCTCCAACCCCTCCAACCCCTCCAACCTCCTCCAACACCTCCAACCTCCTCCAACCCCTCCAACCCCTCCAACACCTCCAACCCCTCCAACCCCTCCAACCTCTCCAACCTCCTCCAACCCCTCCAACCTCCTCCAACCCCTCCAACACCTCCAACCTCATCCAACCCCTCCAACCCCTCCAACCTCCTCCAACACCTCCAACCTCCTCCAACCCCTCCAACCCCTCCAACACCTCCAACCCCTCCAACCCCTCCAACCCCTCCAACCTCTTCCAACCTCCTCCAACCTCCTCCAACCCCTCCAACCCCTCCAACCTCTTCCTACCTCTTTCAACCTCTTCCTACCTCTTTCAACTCCTCCAACACTCCTCCGACATCCTTCCAACATCCCTTCAACATCCCTCCAACATCCCTCCAACATCCCTCCAACATTCCTCCAACATCCCTCCAACATCCCTTCAACATCCCTCCAACACCCCTCCAACATCCCTCCAACATCCCTCCAACATCCCTCCAACATCCCTCCAACATCCCTCCAACATCCCTCCAACATTCCTCCAACATCCCTCCAACATCCCTCCAACATCCCTCCAACATTCCTCCAACATTCCTCCAACATCCCTCCAACATCCCTCCAACATCCCTCCAACATCCCTCCAACATCCCTCCAACATCCCTCCAACATCCCTCCAACATCCCTCCAACATCCCTCCAACATCCCTCCAACATCCCTCCAACATTCCTCCAACATCCCTCCAACATCCCTTCAACATCCCTCCAACATCCCTCCAACACCCCTCCAACACCCCTCCAACATCCCTCCAGCATTCCTTCAACATCCCTCCAACATCCCTCCAACATCCCTTCAACATCCTTCCAACATCCCTTCAACATCCCTCCAACACCCCTCCAACACCCCTCCAACATCCCTCCAACACCCCTCCAACATCCCTCCAACATTCCTCCAACATCCCTCCAACATCCCTCCAACACCCCTCCAACACCCCTCCAACATCCCTCCAACACCCCTCCAACATCCCTCCAACATCCCTCCAACATCCCCCCAACACCCTTCCAACACCCCTCCAACACCCCTCCAACACCCCTCCAACATCCCTTCAACATCCCTCCAACACCCTTCCAACATCCCTCCAACACCCCTCCAACATCCCTCCAACACCCCTCCAACATCCCTTCAACATCCCTCCAACATCCCTCCAACACCCCTCCAACACCCCTCCAACATCCCTCCAACACCCCTCCAACACCCCTTCAGCTTGCTTCGACTGCATACCCAATTCTTGATCCGTTTCAAAATTCTCCAAACACGGACCCCTTTAACCTCAATGTTAAGAGTTTTGACTTCAAAAGACCTTTTCATGAACATTTCATGCTGTTTATTTCAAAGACAGCTGGTTGAAAAGGGTTGACGGTTAATTGAAATTGGTTGACAGTTGTTACCCTGGAGAACTGTCACGTGATGCACTTCTCTACTCAAACCTCGAGTCACTGAACCTCTTAAGAGCGCACAGGATGCTACGAACACATGAACAAGAACTAAAAACATAACAAACGACAGAACCAACAGTATATTGAAAGACAGCACCAACAACATATTGAACACCAGATGGCAGGCTTAAGAAGAAACTTTTCAGTTGCTCTGGTGGTCATGGAAGGAGTAAAGTGGTCGTTTGAATCAATCAATCTATCAATAAATCAATCTATTTATCTATCTATCTATCTATCTATCTATCTATCTATCTATCTATCTATCTATCTATCTATCTATCTATATATCTATCTATCTATCTATCTATCTATCTATCTATCTATCTATCTATCTATCTATCTATCTATCTATCTATCTATCTATCTATCTATCTATCTATTTATTTATCTATCTATCTATCTATCTATCTATCTATCTATCTATCTATCTATCTATCTATCTATCTATCTATCTATCTATCTATCTATCTATCTATCTGTCTATCTATCTATCTATCTATCTATCTATCTATCTATCTATCTATCTATCTATCTATCTATCTATCTATTTATCTATCTATCTATCTATCTATCTATCTATCTATCTATCTATCTATCTACCTATCTATCTATCTATCTATCTATCTATCTATCTATCTATCTATCTATCTATCTATCTATCTATCTATCTATCTATCTATCTATCTATCTATCTATCTATCTATCTATCTATCTATCTATCTATCTATCTATCTATCTATCTATCTATCTATCTATCTATCTATCTATCTATCTATCTATCTATCTATCTATCTATCTATCTATCTATCTATCTATCTATCTATCTATCTATCTATCTATCTATCTATCTATCTATCTATCTATCTATCTATCTATCTATCTATCTATCTATCTATCTATCTATCTATCTATCTATCTATCTATCTATCTATCTATCTATCTATCTATCTATCTATCTATCTATCTATCTATCTATCTATCTATCTATCTATCTACCTATCTATCTATCTATCTATCTATCTATCTATCTATCTATCTATCTATCTATCTATCTATCTATCTATCTATCTATCTATCTATCTATCTATCTATCTATCTATCTATCTATCTATCTATCTATCTATCTATCCATCTAGTTCAGAGCAAAGGAACAGTTTTTTTACAGAGTGTTTTACCTAACAAAAGCTTTCATTAATAAAAGTATTGTCCAATCTCCACGGGCCTTCTCTTCTATTTCATCTTCTTCCTCCTTCTCCTCCTCCTCCTCCTCCTCCTCCTCCTTCTCCTCCTCCTCCTCTTCCTCCTCCTCCTTCTCCTCCTCCTCCCCCTTCTTCTCCTCCTCCTCCTCCTCTTCCTCCTCCTCCTCCTCCTTCTCTTCTTCCTCCTCCTTCTCCTCTTCCTCCTCCTCCTCCTCTTCTTCCTCCTCCTCCTCCTCCTCCTCCTCCTCCTCCTCCTCCTCCTCCTCCTCCTCCTCCTCCTCCTCCTCCTCCTCCTCCTCCTCCTCCTCCTCCTCCTCCTCCTCCTCCTCCTCCTCCTCCTCCTCCTCCTCCTCTTTCTCCTTCTGCTTTTGCTTTGGCTTTCCTCACCTCACACCCAGTACTGCATTTTTTTGAGCACTGGATTAGTGATGCGGCAGTGTTCCAACAACTCCGGTTCAAGCTCCTTCCAGTTGGAGTTGCCTTCGTTGGTCCATTCGGAAGTCTCAGACATCACACTGGACCCTCGGTAACTGTCGCTGTTGTTGTTGCTGATCGTGTTGCTGTTGTTGCTGTTGTTGTTGCTGTTGTTATTGCTGATTATGTTATTGTTGCTGTTGTTGCTGCTGTTTATGTTATTGTTGCTGTTGTTGCCGTTGTTGTTTTTGTTAGTACTGTTATTGTTGTTATTGTTATTAGTGCTGTTTTTGTTGCTTTTATTGTTATTGTTGTCGGTAGCATTGTTGTTATTGTTGTTTTTGTTGGTAGCTTCGTTAGCTTCCACAAAAATGTGGGGGCTGTGATCGGCATCGGAGAAGGCTTTCATTGGGAAGGAGTTGGAGGGAGATGCATGAAGCTTGAGGTTGGTGCAATAAGGCTGTCGTGGATGTTGTTGTTGTAAATGTTGTGGTTGTTGTTGTTGTAAGTGTTGTGGTTGTTGTTGTTGTTTTTGCAGATTTTGTTTTTGTTGTAGAATATGATGTTGTTGCTGCTGCTGTTGTTGTTTTAAATGTTGAATATGATGTGGTTGTTGTTGTTGGGGCTGTAAAGAGGTTTTTTGTTGTTGGAAATGTTGTTGAAGGTGTTGTGGTTGTTGTGAATATGGTTGTTGTGAATATTGTTGTTGGGTGATTTGAGCTGGATGCTGGTTGTCGTGTTGGTATGGAAATGAAGAAGAGGAGGAAGACGAAGCGTTAGTGAAGTTGGAAAGGCAGTTTGGTTGTTGTGATGGTTGCATGAAGGGAGGGAGAAAGTGGGAGGTTGTGATAGTATGGAGACTGTGGTGTGGTTGTGCTTGCTGGTTGAGTTCGTCTGCACTGACAGCCAGAGACCCCGGGGGCTCGTCGTACAAGTGCTCTCCACTCTGATGCCTCGAATGAGCCACCATAAGGTCATGTGACGGGAAGGAATGTGGCAGTGGTTGTGGTGGTGGCTTCAAGTGATGGCTGGGGTTGGGGACCAGATAATCTCCCCTCTCGTCAGCTGCTGCTGTTGCTGCTTGCGGCATAGCGCCTTCAAAAAGCAGCCTCTTGCCTCCAGAGTGTCTGCAGCTGCCACTGCCACTGTAGCGGTTACTCGACTCGTGCAGCTGGAAGCTCATCGAGTCAACGTCATCGGCACTGGTGATGACGTCATTGGCCTTGCCGTCGAAAAGGCCTGATGCCTTGTGGCTGTTCTTGCGTTTCCGTTGCTTGAGGCAGCAGCAGACAGCAATGCAACAACACACCAACAACAGAAACACCGTCAACACGCCTAGGATCACCGCAATGAGCAGGTATTGCCGCTGAGTGCTGTCGAGTTCAAAATCGCCATCGTCGTCGTCTTCATCTTCATCCCACTCCTCCATGCTGGCTTCACTACCAGCGTCTTCTTTGTTTTCACCATTTTCGTCTACATTTTCAGCATCTCCTCCTCCTTCTTTCACTCCTTCTTTTCTTCCTCCGTCTTTGGTGATTTCAAAAGAGAGGGCAGTTTCAGCGGTTTGGCAGTTTTTGGCATGGATCAAGAGTCTCACCACCTCCCTCACCACCCCTCCCGCTTCCAGGGGTGTCTGCAGCAAATACACCAAGGTGCCCTCCACCACGTGAGAGTGCCGGAACGTGACCACTTGACCACTCTGAGCAGCGCCTCTGCGTCGCTTTGGAGCGTCCTCTTGGAGCGCTTCCTCAGACAAGGTATGATTCCAGCTGCCTCTTTTGCCACCTGCTTGCAGCATTCTTCTCTGGTTGACCAGCAAGGTGCCTTGTTCCATGCCTCCCACCACTCTGAAGAGCGGGTCGTCTTGACTCAACTGGGCCAGCAGCGAGGCGTTCAAGTGGAACAGAGTGACTCTAAACCAGCTGGTGCTAGTCACTATCTGGAGCTTCTGCTGGTGCTGTGGCAGTCGAGGCGTGACGAGAAGGGGCAGGGTGACAGGTTCAATGACGTTGGAGCCGTCAGAAATGCTGAAAGAAACGTAGTCTTCCAGTCGCTCTTCTACCTGCACGAACCACACGTGACCTTGCAGCAGCTGCAGCAAGTTGAAGCTACTGCATTCGAGTTTTTCGCCACACGACAACACCCCCCCTGAGGCGGTGGAGAGGAAGGTGAAGAGGATGTCGAAGTTTGGGTCTGCTGTGTTGGTGGAGATGTTGAGGAGGTGGTGGTGGACGGGAGTGGCGAAGTCGCCCTGCAGAAGGTCCAGACGGCCGTTGGTGGAAGCGGTGAGTCGCAGTGGGGTGACGTGGATGTGAATAAAACCTGAGAAGGAAGAGGTCTTGAAGCTGTTGGTGCGGTAGCCGGTGTAACTGATGCTGCCTGGGTTGGCGTTGTGTCCGTCGTGGAGGAAAAGGATCCTCTTCGCTGCCACCTCCTCTGAAGTGAAATCCTCCACAACAGGGAGCCTCTTGAGTTCCTTCTTCACCCCTTGCCAACAAGCACTTGCTTCCAACAACGACGCGTAAGTCATCTCTCTACCACACCCTTCCTCCCCTCCTTCCGACATTCCCAACCTCACCAGCTTGCCAATGCTCGTCTGCTCTTCCACCACGATCATGACGTCATCGCCACTGTTCCTCCACAGCTGCCAATCATGCACCAGATTCCATCCCCCCTGCACCACCTCCAACTGCAGCTCAGAACCCGCCACTACCTCGAACGTGAAAGATGTTGGGATCAACATGGTCTTCTTCACCGCAGGTCTTCTGGTGGATGTCACGTGAGAGTTCACGTGGGTTTGATTGTTGGGGTGCTTGAGTGGAGTCACGTGGACATGGAGAATCTGGGGTTTGCTCCTCCTGCCCCGGTGCAACGTCTGCAGCACCAGCCAATCTGCATCTCCCTCTCCTCCATGCCTGTAAGCCACTCTACCCTGCCGCACCTGCGTGAGTGCCACCCATCATTCATCCTCCATCAGTCCATCCGTCTATCCCTTCATCAAATTATCTTCCTATCCATCTATCCACCCATCCATCCGTCCACTCATCCAACTTTCCATCTGTATTTCTACCCATCCATCCGTCCATCTGTATATCCACCCATCCATCCATCCATCT
>OX387253.1:9028597-9043597 GCA_947562095.1 Branchellion lobata
GCGATGTTCACAGCACTAACAAAGGTCCACAGCGGCAACCACTGTGAATTCCCATACAACAAATAAATTCTTACGGCAAAAACGAAGTCACATACGAGATGAACAAATTTTGAATTCAAAAAACGAAAAACTTAAAAAAAATTTTTTTGAAGCGGTGAAAAACTTTCAGAGATTTAAAAGGAAATTCTGGGAGAATTTTTTTAAAGAATGTTCTGGAAGAATGAATTTTGGAATGAAGAAATGAGTTTTTAAACGAGGGGGAGGAACCATTAAAGTTGTTGCAACTTTTGGTTTCATCGTCGTCCTCGATTTCAGTTGTTACCAAGCTTCGTTATTCTTTTAGTTCTCTCCTCACCGACTCTTCCTTCTAATTCCTCTATTTTTTATCATTATAATTCAATTCAATTCTATTTTTTTTTCAATTTTCAAGTTATTCAAGTTTTTAATTTTTTTAATTTTTTTCATTTTTTTAATTTTTTTCCATTTTAAAATTCCCTCTTTTTTTTGAGGCAAAGATTCGTTGGGAAGGAAGGCGGAAGAGCAATTACTTTGGAAACGTTAACAACACCTGAAATCCGAACCGGAAAAAGCTTTCTAATTGGCTCATCTTTCGAATGAGACTTACTAATGAGGTGTGAATTAAGAAGATGATGAGTTAATGAGGTGTGAATTAAGAAGATGATGAGTTAATGAGGTGTGAATTGAGAAGATGATGAGTTAATGAGGTGTGGATTGAAGAGATGATGAGTTAATGAGGTGTGAATTGAAGAGATGATGAGTTAATGAGGTGTGAATTGAGGAGATGATGAGTTAATAAGGTGTGAATTGAGGAGATGATGAGTTAATGAGGTGGGAAACTGAAACGATGATGAGTTAAGAGGATGGGTGACTAAGGATATGATTTACTAATGAGTCAATGGGATGTTGAGAGGATGGAATGGCAAGAAAGTCGGAGGTGAAAAATCAAAAAATTAATGAGGTCAATGAGACAATTAGGTTAATGAGGTCAATGAGACAATGAGGTTAATGAGGTCAATGAGACAATCAGGTTAATGAGGTCAATGAGAAAACTAGGTTAATGAGGTCAATGAGACAATTAGGTTAATGAGGTCAATGAGACAATTAGGTTAATGAGGTCAATGAGAAAATTAGGTTAATGAGGTCAATGAGGTCAATGAGGTCAATGAGAAAAATAGGTTAATGAGGTCAATGAGACAATTAGGTTAATGAGGTCAATGAGACAATTAGGTTAATGAGATCAATGAGACAATAAGGTTAATGAGGTCAATAAATAAATGAAAAAGGTAGGTTAATGAGATCAATAAAGGAATGAAAAAAAATAGGTGAATGAGGTGAATGACTTAATGAGATAATGGGTATTGGTTCCACAAGGGTGAGCTAGGGGAGGACTCACGGAGAGAGGTTTGAGTTGCAGGGGTAGCACCTCAGGCAGGATGTGCAAGAGGAGCTTGAGACCCTGGCCGTCTGTGGTGGTGTGGTGTGGTTGGTGTGGTTGGTGCGTGTGGTTGGTGTGGTGTGGTGTGGTTGGTGTGGTTGGTTTGGTTGGTGTGGTTGGTGTGGTGTGGTGTGGTTTTTGTGGTGTGGTGTGGTTGGTGTGGTTGGTTTTGTTGGTGTGGTTAGTGTGGCTGGTATAGTTGGGGTGGTGTTTATACTCTTCCTATTTCTCATAGTCTTTGTAGTCTTCATAATCTTCTTGGTCTTACAGTATTTCTAGTCTGCCTAGTCTTCCTAGTCTTCCTAGTCTTTCTAGTCTTCCTAGTCTTCCTAGTCTTCCTAGTCTTCCTAGTCTTCCTAGTCTTCCTAGTCTTCCTAGTCTTCCTAGTTTTCCTAGTCTTCCTAGTCTTCCTAGTCTTCCTAGTCTTCCTAGTCTTCCTAGTTTTTATAGTTTTTTTGGTCTTCATCAAATCATAAAGTCAAATCAGATGAGTGGGTGCAAAGCTGATGTAACATTGAACGTCAGTGAACTTGGAAACGACGGTAATTGTTCTTTGCTCGAGGCTCACGTGACGAGGCTTGATGTGGCGTGAGAGGCGCAATGAAGGACGGCATGCAAAGACTTTTGTGGGAATCAAAAATTTCTTTGAAGTCTTACTGAATTTCAAAGCGCCTTTCAAGCTGGCTCATGGAATAAATTATGCATGCCGCCAGAGGATTAATTACACTTTACAAAATGCAATTCAAGATAGGAGCTCGTGATGAAGGTTTTTCCACGCACACCACGTGACTCACCTTGTGCGTGATACAAAAGACCTCCCCCCTCTGCAGGCACCCATCCAGCCCCACCCATTCCTCCCCCACAAGTTCCAGGTCTCTTAAGAAGTACCTTGAAACCAATGGAGTCCTGACTTGAGCCTGTGTGGTGAGGTGGTGTGATGGTGGTGTGGTGAAATGGTGTAATGGTGGTTTGATGGTGGTGTGGTGGTGTGGTGGTGGTTTGGTGAGGTGGTGGGGGTGTGGTGAAGTGATGGTGGTGTGGTGTGGTGAAGTGTGTAGTGATAAACATAAAGTGATGGTGATGAGGTGGTTGTTATGTGGATGTTGTGGGGGGGTCTAAACATCAAGTAGAGCACAGCATGCGACCTTCCTTGGTGTGTTTGTAGAGCAATCGATGTCGTTGGAGGTCCACAGTGGTGTGGGTGTCAGAAGACTGCAGAAGTGCGGAGGTGTGGTGAAGTTCCATTGCCCCTGATGAGGTGTCTGTGTGTTCCATGTGGTTTGTGTTCACTGATTGCTGGGTACTTCTATCCACCACGAACAACTGCCCGTACTTTGGAGTGCTCATGAGCACGAGCATCATTCCTCTTCTCTCACTCTCCTCACTATCTCCACTTTTTTCCACCTCTCCACTTGTTCCTCCTTCTCCTCTCCCACCCCCTCCTTCGCAGTTCAGCCTGATGTCTTCTTCTTCAATGAAAACACTGCCATACTCGTCCACCACCAAATCTTCAACGCTGATTGGTTGTTTGGTTGTCATGTAGGCGGGGGCAACTGTAGAGATTGGGTGGGGCTCATGACTCATGGAGCCAGTGAGAGGGGCTTTGGTGGGTTTGAAGGGAAAGGGGGCGGGGCTGGAGCGAGTTTTGATGGCGACCTTGAAGTCATACTCTGAAGTCTCTCTGTTGAGAACGCTGACCTTGAACTTGAAACCATCTCCCCGGTACCTGCCTGCTTCCAGGGTGGCCATGTCGGCCTTGAAGGCTCCGTTGTTGTCTTCCTCCTCTTCCTCTTCAAAGTCAGGGTAGTGCAGATACCTGATGCGAAGTTCATTGATCTGCTGCTGACTGAACGACCGCACCACCTCCCACTCATCCTCCCTCACCCCTTCTGCTGTATTCACTCCCTCCCCCAAACCTCCCTCCCCCAAACCACCCTCCTTCACACCTTTCCTCCCCAACCCTCCCTCCACTCCACCTTGCTTCCCCTTTTTCCCTTTTTTTTTCTTTTTTCTATTTTTGTTTTTCCGTTTATTTTTTCTCTCATTATTTCTTCCATTCTTCCTTTCTGTTTCATTCGATCTTTGATTCTTCACGGAGCTACTGAGTGTCCTAATGTCTTCCTCTTCAAACACGGCACCATCTTCGTTGTCTTCTTCCTCATCCGCAACGTACTCGCCACTCTGCCTCCTGCGTTGAATGAGGCCCTCGTAAGGCGGGTCAACCATGTGGAAGCGAATGTCGTCGTCATGGAGACTGGCGTGGTTGGAGGCGAAGGAGAGGTTGGAGGGGGTGATGAGACAGAAGCCTCCCCATCTTTCCACCACCACACCTGTGTTCACCACCTCATTGATGGACAGGGGCGACCCGATGAAGGTGAGAGTGCTTGCTGCTGTTGTCTGCTTGCCGTCACTCAACTGCCGGGTGGTGCGTGAAGACGTTGCATGAAATCTGAAAATAGATTTTTATATTAATAAACTGAAATTGTTGTTGGTTTTGACAAGCAATCATTTGGTTTGATGCTTTTAGGCAATTTGAAGACAAGACGGAGAGGGCTGGAGAGAGGATGTGAATCCATGGCCAAAGGTTTTCGAACAACAAGCAGACCTGCCGAACAACCCACAAGCCTTGAGCAGTGCTGCAAGTCAAGAAACCTTGACGTTTGCACAGCTTCTTATTCCTCTTTGCGCCACACCAACTCAACACCACAGTCTCTGAGGGACCCACAAGGGTGAACCGATGTTCGGTTCATGCGGGATCTTTGTTTTCTGTGAGACTTTCTAGGGATGAGCTCAGTGATTTGTGGTCTTTGAAGGACATTGAGAATGCATGCAAATTTGAAGACCTCAGACTCACGAAAGAAAAGATTAGTGTGCAAGAGGTGCTTGGGAAGGCGGTAGCAGAAGCCTTCCACGCTTGAGTGAGCCATGACTACCCCTTAAACTATTTTGTCAACTCCTGGCTGCTTCTTTACGGTCTTTTCAATGCAGCATTTATCTTCTCTTTGTGCTACGCTACCATTAAAGCGTTCCAGTGGCATATTCTTTTTATACCTTCCGTTCAAACAATTTGGCTTTTTCAAAGAGAAGCCCTCATAAAGTAGACCATTTCAAAAGCCCTATTACTGCTATTGTATTTCTTACCTCCCCCCCATTGATCCCACCAGCCACCGATCTATCAACCTTCACATATCTCTTCGATTTCTTGCTTTAAATAAAATTTGAAAAGATAGCATTGAAGGGTGTGGTGGTGTGGTTGTTTAATGAGTGGTGGTGTGGTTGTTTAATGAGTGGTGGTGTGGTTGTTTAATGAGTGGTGGTGTGGTTGTTTAATGAGTGGTGTGGTTGTTGAATGAGTGGTGGTGTGGTTGTTTAATTAGTGGTGGTGTGGTTGTTTAATGAGTGGTGTGGTTGTTGAATGGGTCGTGGTGTGGTTGTTGAATGGGTCGTGTGGTTGTTTAATAGGTCGTGGTGTGGTGTTGCATGGTGTGATGTGATGTTGCAACGGTGTGATAGGGTGTTGCAATGGTGTGGCATAATGTTGCAATGGTGTGGTGTGGGGCTGCAATGGTGTGGCATAATGTTGCAATGGTGTGGTGTGGGATTGCATTAGAGGGGTAGTGTAATGTAGAGAAGAGGAGCATGGAGTGGTGGTAGTGTGATATATTCTTCCATAAAGCGGTGGTGATGGAAAAAAGTTTAAACTTATTCTTAAAACACACACTCTCGTACAGAAAAGTCCTCCTTCAGAGCCTGACGTCCAACTGCTTCCAAACGACGAACGCCTTCAAAGCAAACAAGAATAATGATATTCACAACTCCTGGTATGTTGCGTTCTGATGGAGAAACAGAAGGTGAGTGTGGATCTCTCACACCATCATCAAACCACTAACCTCATTGCTTCTGTCTGCTTACACCGTCAAGCCTTCGTCCAGAGAGTCATCGAAACGTGCCATAGAAAGGCACGAGAGGTACTATGGAAAGACTACCAACCTTCCAAACCTCAACACCACACTTTGTTTTTTTGAAGTACGCAGGTGTGCCAACACCAGGTGACTAAGCTAGCTTTGCAAACATCAGCTGTGCACACCCTGAATGATCAGTCTCTGAGCGGCAACAAAGATCAAACGCCGTTAGATGCAGTTAAGGTTTTTGAACCCTAGAGTCACAAGTTCGAATCCAAGCACTTTCCACTTGTCCGTGCATGAAAACATATTTTAAAAACGTTCGTGCACAACTTCAAATGGGCTCTATGAAGGTTTCATAAGCGGAGAAAACTTGATTCTTAATGGATTTTCTTTTCATCTTCAAGCTTCTAATTCATTCATCAACCCACTCACTTATCTATGCATGCATCCATCCATCCACTCCTCCATGCATCCACCAAAATATCCATGCATCCACCCATCCAACCATGCATCCATGCAACCATGCATCCATGCAGCACCTGCAGAGCCACAGTCTGGGTCATGATTCCCCGATGCACGAAGGTCACCTTGCCCTCCTTCAACTCCTGTTGCCGGAAGCGTTTCACACGTGACCTCACGTGACCAAAGGCATCCTCTACTTCGAAGTACCCTACATCCGTGAGTACCCTGCTGTCACTGCCTGGTGGGGGGGTTGGTGGAAGAAAGGTGGGTAGGGGTTGGTGGGAGAAGGTGGGGGGTTGGTGTGAGAGGGTGGGGGGGTTAGTGAGAGAGGGTGGTGGTGGGTGGAGGGTGGGTGGGAGAGGATGGTGGTGGGTGGGAGAGGATGGTGGTGGGTGGGGGGTGGGTGGGGGGTAGATAAAAGAAGGTGGAAGGGTTGGTGGAAGAAGGGGTGGATGGGAGAAGGGGGTTGGTGGAGAAGGGTGGTTTGTAGGGAAGAAGGGTTGATGGGAAGAAGGTGTTTGTTGGAAAGGGTTGATGAGGAAGAAGAAAGGAGGTTTGGGGGGAAGGTGTGGCTTGGTGAAAAAAAGTAATTTGGTGGGAAGGGGTGGTTTAGGAAGGGTGGTTTAGGGAGGGGTGGTTTAAGAGGGGTGGTTTAGGGGGGGTGGTTTAAGGGGGTGGTTTAGGAGGGGTGGTTTAAGGGGGTGGTTTAGGAGGGGTGGTTTGAGAAAATGTGGTAGTAGGTGGGGCTAGTTTGGAGGAGCTGGTGAATGGAAGGGAGGTGGTGGTGAGGGGTGGTGATAAAGTGATAAATGGAAGGATGTAGTGAAGAATCTAACGGTCTGATGGAAGTGTGGTGGGTGAAAAAAAATAAAAAAAAGAGTGGTTATTGAAAGAAAAAGGAACATAGTGGTGGGTAGTGGTGAAACAGAAAAAATTTGAGAAAAAAAATAAAACAAAAAATAAAAAAAGTAAAAAAAGAGAAACAAAAGGCAGGCGAATGTGACACTCTGTCATTTTCATGGCAGGACTTGGTGGCACTTGAATGGCGGACATCGTGCTGAGGTCATTACAGCGGAGCACGCTTAGAGGCTTCAAAAAATTTTACCTTTTGAAAAATGAAATTTCAGAACGCATTCGTCATGAGTGGTTCAAAAGTGAAACTAATCAGAAGTAAATGGTCACATGCTCTTTTCAAATTTTTTTTTAACTCCTCAAGCATCTCTGCCAACTTTCTTAATCTTTTTCACTTTTGGGAATTTTAATCGTGGTTTCAAAAATATTTTTATTATTTGAGATTTCATTTTTGGTTGCCAACACCTCCCACTCCAATTCATTCACTTGGAACCTTTGCATTCAAAGGACTGCTTGCATTCAAAAATGCCATTCCACAACAGAACAGCTTCTCACAAGAGGCCATCTCAAGGCCAAGACTCACAATGAAGCAACTGTCTCATGACCGTAAACATCACTCTGAATCATCTGCTCATTCAGCTTTGCCGTCTACAACCTTGCTCCTTCCCTCTACAAACAGTTCCCTTTTCCCCCCCATCCACCACCAACCCCCCTCCTATCCACCACCAACCCCCCCACATCCACCACCAACCCACCCACATCCACCACCAACCCCCCCACATCCACCACCAACCCCCCCACATCCACCACCAACCCCCCCACATCCACCCCCAACCCCCCCACATCCAGCACCAACCCCCCCACATCCACCACCAACCCCCCCACATCCACCCCCAACCCCCCCACATCCAGCACCAACCCCCCCACATCCACCACCAACCCCCCCACATCCACCACCAATTCTCTTTCCCCCCATCCTCCACCAACCCCCCCCCCCCATCCATCTTTCCAATAGCGAGTGAGATATGTTTTCATGACAAAACATCACTCCACGTTCGAAACTGGCTTCAGTTGTAGTTTTTTTGAAAACGCAACAAAATACTTATACATTTATTGTATTGTATCTATTGTAGTGGCAGCAACCTTGAGAAATTTTTAGACCACAAAGTCACGTGACCTTTTGTTGCCAACCACTCCTGCCGCTTTCTTTTGTTCATCCAGCGAACACACCACTGCTCATCCATCGCAGCATCTCCACTCGCTTCCATTTGAGAGCTTACGCTGAGTCATGCTTTGTTGCTGCGCCCTCCATCCTATGACTCACCTTCCTTGGAACCTCTCAAGACTCTTTGATCATCATCATCATCATCATCATCATCATCATCATCATCATCATCATCAGCAGCATTATCGTCATCATCATCATCATCATCAGCAGCAGCATCATCAGCATCATCCTCATCATCCTCACCATCATCACCACCACCATCATCATCATCATCATCATCATCATCATCATCATCATCATCATCATCATTATCATCATCCTAAGCACAACCGTCTGTTTGATCTTTTGATTGCTTCATTCTCGTTTTTTGAGTCTTTTCAACATCATAAGTTGATGGCCTTTCCACCACCTGCCTCTTGTGCTCCTCCAACGGGACACAGCTGACTTCGAACCCCGATGAACCAAGGCCCCTTTAACAACACCCTCTTGTATTTTTAAATCATGAAAGGTGCTGGTACATACATTTGCTTTCTTAGCAACCCTCCCACTTCCTAGCAACCCTCCCACTTCCTAGCAACCCTCCCACTTCCTAGCAACCCTCCCACTTCCTAGCAACCCTCCCACTTCCTAGCAACCCTCCCACTTCCTAGCAACCCTCACCCTCCTTAGCAACCCTCCCACTTCCTAGCAACCCTCACCCTCCTTAGCAACCCTCCCACTTCCTAGCAACCCTCACCCTCCTTAGCAACCCTCCCACTTCCTAGCAATCCTCCCACTTCCTAGCAACCCTCCCCCTTCTTAGCAACCCTCCTACTTTCCAGCAACCACCTCTCCCTCCCTAGCAAGCACCCCCCCTACTTCCTAGCAACCACACCCCTCTCTAGCAACAACCTTTCCCTTTTTCTAGCAACCCCCTCCCTTTATAGCAACCACTTTTTCTCCTCTTTAGCAACCCCTTCCTTCCCTAGCAACCTCTTTTCTCCCTAGCAACATACCCCCCTTTCTTAGCAACCACCACCTTCATAGGGGCCTCCAGCAGATCCTCCGTAGTGGACGATCCACACCAGTGTGGCGTCATCGTCGTCAACGTCAGAGGCTGAAAGGATGTCTGACGTCATGAGAAGTTCCGTGTCTGCCACCATGGTGACGGACGTGCGCATGCGCATGACTGGGGGGTCGTTGGAGCTCTTGATGTCCACCTGAGAAGGGGTGGTGAAGGTGGAAGGGATGGGTGGAGGGTGGAAGAGGTGGGTGGAAGGTGGAAGAGGTAGGTGGAGGGTGGAAGAGGTGGGTGGAAAGTGGAAGGGGTGGGTGGAAAGTGGAAAAGGTGGGTGGAGGGTGGAAGAGGTGGGTGGAGGGTGGAAGAAGTGGGTGGAGGGTGGAAGGGGTGGGTGGAAGGTGGAAGGGGTGGTGAATTGGAAAATAGAAAAGTAAAAAAAGAGCTGGAGTAGAATATAGAAACAAAATGAGACGCGGTGGATGGATGGAGTGGATGGGAGTTGAAACCCGAGTTTGCAGTTGAAGGATGAAACAGCCTTTTTCTGTTTCTTCCTCGAGTCGCGGTGACAATCCGATTATGATACACTCCTACGAATGCTTTTCTTCCTTTCACCCCTCCATCATTAGCACTTCTTATTTCTCAAAAGATCAGCTTGAAGTCCTCCTCGCCGTCAAACATACTCGCAAGGAACCTCAACTGCAAACCTTCGTCTTTTCTTGTCCTCCTCCTCACACTCGGCAGGCGAGAGAAGCAAAGAAGCGATCAAGAGCACCCTCCAGTATCCCAGGCGGTCAGCAGCCCCTGTTTTCTTCTGTTTTCCTTCGCTCTCAAACGAAGTTACCGAACAAAAGTGGAGAGTTTAAAATAGCTTTTATTTAATAAGTTCCTTTTTTTACGTCAAAAAGTTCATGCTCTGAGGCTTGAATTTTCAAATTACAAAGCCACCAAAAAACAACAAAAACTACAACAACCCTACCCTTACAACAACCCTACTCTTACAACAACCCCACCTTTACAACAACCCCACCCTTACAACAACCCCAACCTTACAACAACCACACCCTTACAACAACCAATCCCTTACAACAACTCTTTCCACCTTAACAACAACTCTATTTTAAGAACAACTCCACCCTGTCAACATCCCCACCTCAACAACAACTTCACTCTGACAACAAATAACCCTAACAACAATTCCACCCTGACAACAACTCTTCTTAACAACTCCTCCTAACAACATTGATTTCACCCTAACAGAAACAACCTCCACCCAAACAATCTCAGTCTAAATAATAACTTCACCCTAACAGAAGCTTCACTTTATCAGCAACAGCTTTTGCCCAAACAACCCACCCCCAAACCAAACAACCCACCCACCAAACCAAACAACCCACCCACCAAACCAAACAACCCACCCACCAAACCAAACAACCCACCCACCAAACCAAACAACCCACCCACCAAACCAAACAACCCACCCACCAAACCAAACAACCCACCCACCAAACCAAACAACCCACCCACCAAACCAAACAACCCACCCACCAAACCAAACAACCCACCCCCCAAACCAAACAACCCACCCCCCAAACCAAACAACCCACCCACCAAACCAAACAACCCACCCCCCAAACCAAACAACCCACCCACCAAACCAAACAACCCACCCACCAAAACAAACAACTCAACCAGTTCAACCCGACCCACCTGCAGAGTGATGGTTTGTGGTCTGAGAGAAGGAGGCCAGATTTGGTAGAGCCTTTCCAGTTCCTCCTCGTACTCCTCTTTCTTGCCTCTCTTGGCGCCTCTGTAGATGGCAGACTTGACCATGGTGAGGTTCAGATCAGCCACCAGCTGCAGAGAGTCGCTGAGGCTCTCGGAACCGTCGTGTTCGTAGTAGACCCGTCTGTGGATGAGGTGTTGCAGGCTGAATGTGTCCACTTCCACCCTGCTCGCCTCCGAAGGCCACTTGCGGTGGTGGTGCGTCTGTGCGCTGTTGTTGATGTTTTTGTTGCTGTTGTTGTTGATGTTTTTGTTGCTGTTGTTGTTGATGTTTTTGTTGCTGTTGTTTTTATTGTTGTTATTATTGTCGTTATTATTGTCGTTATTATTGTTGTTTTTATTGTTGTTATTATTGTTCTTAGTATCCATATCATTGTCATTGCTGTCGTTGGCTACGTGGTGGAAGAAGAGGAAGAGAAGTCTGCCGTGGAAGGGTGCTTCGGAGAGGCGGAAGAAGAGGCAACTCTTGAGAGTCTGGTCGAGGTGCACGATGCGAGGCACATTGACGTGCGAGGCATCGAGGAAGGCTCTTTCTCCTTCCGTCACTTGCAGCGCCCTGCTGCCGAACCGGAAGTCGTAGTAGTTGTTTTTGTTGTTGTTGTTTTTGTTTTTGTTGTTGTTATTGTTGGGAAAAAAAGAGAATGAATGTCGTTTTTGCGTGCTGCGGACTTTTCGTGTTTGTGGCTTTGGCTGTTGCAGCTTGTTGTCACGTGGTGTTGCGTGGCAGGTCACTTGTGATTTGTTGTGGCTGTTCCTGAAACACGTCACATGGTAGGCCTTCTCGCAGCTTTTCCCTTCCTTGCTACCTCCATCCGCTTGCCTGCAGACTGCTGACAACCACTGCAACACTCCACTCCACACCTCCTTCCTTCTGTCATTTCTCTTGTCACTCGTTCCGTCACTTTTTCTGTCATTTCTTTTGTCACTCCTTTTGTTGTTTTCCGTGTCATTTTTAATGTCATTTTTATTTTTCTTCATTTTCAAACGGATGTTGTGAGTGGTGATTTTTTGTGGGGATGGGAGCATCTGAAGGGTGGATGGAAGCGATAATTGGATGGAATTTTTACGAAGGAGGCTGATGAGGAGGAAATGGAGTCATGATATAACAGCCAGTCAATTTGCTCGACTCTTCGAGATCCAAGAAAAATTAAGTAGAAAAAGCTATAGAAAAACTAAGGGAGAAAATGAAGGAAGAGGAGGAAGAAGTGAAGAGAGAGGATGAAGAGGTGAAGGAAGAGGAGGAAGAAGTGAAAGAAGAGGAGGTGGAAAAAGAGAATGAAAGGAAAAAAAGAAAAGGAAGAGGAGGAGAAAGAGAAGGTGAAGAAGAAAGAGGAAGAGGAAGAGGAGGAGGAAGAAGAAAAGAAGAAGAAAAAACGGAGAAGTGGGAAAAAAAGGAAAAAGAAAAAAATAGGAAGAATAGGAATAAAATTATAAAAAAAAGATCAAAAAAATGAAAACAAAATTTAAAAAAATAAAAAAAAGACCAGAAAAAAATGTCACAATGTTGAGATGGTTTTGTGTGTAAGACAAGACCAGAGATATTATCTCATCACCTTCAAAATTCCTCCCACTCCCATGTCCCCTCCCCTCCCAAACTATCCACCCCTACCACCGAACAGCCCCTCTTATGCACCCCCACCCCCCACCACCACCGCCATCACCACCACCACCACCACCGCCACCACCACCGCCATCACCACCCCCCACCACCACCCCCCACCACCACCACCACCACCAAAGAATTGACCGATCATTCAAGACACCTCCGAAAAGCGCATTGGAGGACGGGTGGAGGTCGAAGTACTTTTAATTTTAATTGATGGAACACACACGAACCATGTATCGATTGGAGGCTAGCGAAGCTTCAAAGATGCAGTGGAGCCGCACACGATGGAGCCCTACACACTGCCACATCTTCATCGCAGTCACATTCGTCAACAGCTTCCCTCGAAGCGAGTTTTAAACGAATTGCAACTATTGAGCCATCAAAGAGCTTAAGTAGCTATGGCGTGCGGTCTTCAGCGACAACCCGATGAGGTCTTCGAAGAAGGAACCAATGTGCAGGAAAGAAGGAATGAAAGGTGGAAGATGGAAGAGACGAAGAATTGTGGAAAGGCTGTGTGATAAAGCTGAAGTGTGATAAGGCTAAAGTGTGATAAGACTGCAGTGTCCTAAGAGTAATGGGTGATAAGAGTGGTGGGTGACGAACATGGACAATACAAGAAGATGACTCGAGAAGACAAGTGACCACGTGACGTGAAATAAAAATGCTGAATTTATGCACGAAAATAAATAAAAGGCCAACAGAACGATGAAAACTCAGAGAGATAAAAAGTTTTGAAGGCCGAAAAAATTTTGGGTGGTGAAAATGGTGGGTGCGAAGAGAAGAAGTTTGAATGATGAGTTGGAGGCAGAGACAGAAATGGAGAGACTGCATGCAACGCTGAAGAGGCGCTGGAGGAGGGAGTTGTGAAAGAAGGCAGACACCAGACGTCATAAGGCTGGCATGCTTTAGTGGAGCTGTTGTTATAATGGAAATCTTGGCAAAGTGATTTTTATAGGGGAATTTAATCGTAGTGGAAGCTTTTTATAGGAAATTTTTTAAAGAAGGTTGTTTCAGCTCGTGACCACCACGACCACCACGACCACCACGACCACCACGACCACCACGACCACCACGACCACCCCTATCCCCCTCAACTATTCTTCAATCCCCAACATCACTATAACCACCACCATAACTACCTCTATAACCCCCACCACTACCACTCATCCACCACTACAACTACAACTACCACTGCCACAACCATTCATCCACCGCCACAACCACTCATCCACCACCACAACCACAACTACCACCGCCACAGCACCTGAGCATCCCTTTCATGGAGTGTGAGGAAGAGGAGGAGAGAGGAGGAGGATCTCCCAGAGGAGTTTTCAATTTTTCCAAGACTGCTGCTGTTGAGTGGAGCATGGATGGTGAAGACGAAGGGGAAGGTAGAAAAAGATCGGTTGGTGCTGCAAGCAAGCTCTACAACATTCTTGTTTTTACACAACACTCTTTCCTTTTCCTCATTCTCTTCTTCCTCATCTTCTTCTTCCTCATCTTCTTCTTCCTCATCTTCCTCTTCCTCATCTTCTTCTTCCTCATCTTCTTTTTCCTCATCTTCTTCTTCCTCATCTTCCTCTTCCTCATCTTCTTCTTCCTCATCTTCCTCTTCCTCATCTTCTTCTTCTTCATCTTTTTTTTCCTCATCTTCTTCTTCCTCATCTTCCTCTTCCTCATCTTCTTCTTCCTCATCTTCTTCTTCCTCATCTTCCTTCTCCCCATCTTTTTTTTTTCCACCTTTTTTTTCATTTTTTTCTTTTCCATCTTTATTATTTTTCACTTTTTCACCCTCTCTTTCCTTTTCCTCTTCTTTTTTCCCGCCAAGCAATGCCCTCATCAGGAGCAGATAGTCAGTTTCATTGGAGTCTCTTGTGAGTGCTGTGGTGGGAAAACCTTGGTGTTGTGAGTCGTTGTTGCTTTGTCGTGAGCTGTTGTTGCCTTGTCGTGAACTGTTGTTGTTGCTTTGTTGTGAGTTGTTGTTGTTGTTGCTTTGTTGTGAGTTGTCGTTGTTGCTTTGTTGTAAGTTGTTGTTGTTGCTTTGTTGTGAGTTGTTGTTGTTGCTTTGTTGTGAGTTGTTGTTGTTGCTTTGTTGTGAGTTGTTGTTGTTGCTTTGTTGTGAGTTTTTGTTGCTTTGTTGTGAGTTGTTGTTGTTGCTTTGTTGTGAGTTGTTGTTGTTGCTTCCGATGTTTTTTTGGTTTTTCCGTTTTTGTTGAGAAACTTTGTGGGTTTTTTTTTGCTGTAAATTTCTGTTGGAACTTTTGTTGTTGTTGTTGTTACTGCTCGCGTTGATGAGATTCTGTTTGTAGACTGTGTCAATTCTGTGGAACATGGTCATAATGTTTTTAATTGTTATGATTAAGTTGTGTTTGTGATGTGTCACTATTCATACAACGTTCCTTCGAGCACATCTTCAGAACATCCAGACAGGCAACCTGACAGCCTGCCTTCGAATCCCGCTAGGGCCAATCACTCACACTCCCCTTGTCCTCACAATGACCTGTCATCCAGTCCTTGCGAACGGATGCAAGGAAGCCATTGGCGTTAATGAGACCAACAAAGCCCATGGAGGATCTCTCGTGCCTCGTTGTTGTTGTTCTAATTGTTGTTGTGGTTGTGGTTGTTGTTGTTGTTGTTGTTAGTGTCTTTGTTGATGTTTTTTATGTAAGGTGTTTTGTGTAAATAGAGTGAAATTTTTAGTGCATGCTG
>OX387253.1:9048597-9051097 GCA_947562095.1 Branchellion lobata
TTGTTGTGTGGTTGTTGTGTGGTGGTTGTTGTTGTGTGGTTGTTTTGTAGTTGTTTTTGTGTGGTTGTTGTTGTTGTGTGGTTGTTGTGTGGTGGTTGTTGTTGTGTGGTTGTTGTGTGGTGGTTGTTGTTGTGTGGTTGTGTGTAGTTGTTGTTGTGTGGTTGTTGTTGTTGTGTGGTTGTTGTGTGGTAGTTGTTGTGTGGTGGTAGTTGTATGGTGGTAGTTGTGTGGTGGTAGTTGTGTGGTGGTAGTTGTTGTGTGGTTGTTGTGAAGTTGTTGTGTGGTTGTTGTGTGGTGGTAGTTGTTGTGGGGTTGTGTGGTGGTAGTTGTTGTTGTGGGGTTGTGTGGTGGTAGTTGTGTGGTTGTTGTGTGGTTGTTGTGTGGTGGTAGTTGTGTGGTTGTTGAAGGACTGTTCATCTTAGCCATCATCCTTCTACTTCTTCTTTCTTTCCATCGTCATTCACGTGATTTATTAGCTTTTTCTTATTAAAACTCCATAACAATTCTTTCTTATTACCTTCTTCATTGCCATCATCAGCACGCACATATAAAAACACACAAGCGCACAAAGGCACACACAAAAACGCGCGCGCGCACACACACACTCACACACACACACACAAACCCACACACCCACACACACACACACACACACACACACACACACACACACACACACACACACACACACACACACACACACACACACACACACACACACACACACACACACACACACACACACACACACACACACACACACACACACACACACACACACACACACACACACACACACACACACACACACACACACACACAATGTTCAAACCTCCTTAGAGAAGCACACAACAAACGGTAATAAAAACACGTCAAAGACACGAAGAAAAGGCACAATCGACAAGCTTGCAGGTTTCACAGGCCACCTGGATGATGCAGCCTCATAGCCTCCATCGACACGTGAACGCTCTTGTAGCAGAACTTTCCTTCCACCTCCTCTGACCCTCCCTCTCTGCTTACTTCCTCTCCACACCCTCTTTCACTTTACTCCCCCTCTTCCTTCCCCCCCCCCCTCTCTTTCCTTTCCTCTCCACCCCCTCTTTCATCCTACTCCCCCTCTTCCTCACTCTTCTTCCCCTTCCTTTCCACCTCCTCCTTCATCCTACTCCACCTATTAATCACCCCTCTTCTTCCTCTTTCCCACCCCTTCCCAAGCGTTCTTATCAGTTTTTCCTTGTCTCTTTTTTTTCACTTTTTGTCAACTTTGTTCTTTTATTTTTCCTTTTTCAGCTTTTCTTTTTTTACATTCTTTCTCCCTCTCTTCTTTCTCCTTCTCTTTTTTCGTCCTCCATTCTTCTTCTTTCCACTCTTCCTTCATTCCCATGCTTTTTCAGTTTCACTCCTTTTTTACTTTCTCTTCTTCCTACAACCTCTTTCTCCAGACACCACTCCATCAAACATCCTCCATTCAACAAAAACGTCACCACACTTCAACGCCTTTCCACTCTTGCCTCACCAAACTGCAAACTACTTTTGCTGATTCGCTCTCTAACGACTCTGCCTATTTTTCAAGCATCTTCGTCATCGTCTTCTTCTTCTTCATCATCACCATCTTCCTTCCTTCTCTTCTTTCTATCTCATTTCTCCTTTATCTCTCTTCTTTTTCTCTTATTTTTTATTTTTTCACTTTTTTTTTTCGCCTCTTCCTTTTTCTCCAAAGACTCCGATCGCTCTAGATAATTTCTTGAGGTCAATCGACGCAAATGATTATGACAGCCATGGCAACCCTCAAAACCTCGCTAACAAATGTTGTCTTGTCCTCGTTTGAGGTCGCAACAACTTAACTAAGCTATGTATTTTCAAGCTGGAGTGAGTGATTGAATGAGTTATGTATGAATGAGTGAATGAATGGATGGATGAATGAACGAATGAATGAGTAAGTGAATGGATGAATGAATGAATGGATGAAAGAATGAATGAATGAGTGAATGAATGGATGAATCAATGAATGAATGGATGAATGAATGAATGAATGAGTGAATGAATGGATGAATGAATAGATGAATGAATAAATGAATGAATTAATTAACTAATAAATGAATGAAAAAATGAATGAATAAATTTATTTATTAATGACTGGGAGAAAAAATTGAAAGAGATTATAAGAACTGAAAGACAAGAAGGAGAAAGAGAAAAAATAAAAAAGAAAGAGGGAGAAAAAGCGAAGAAAGAAAGATAGAAGAAGAAAAAAAGAGAAGAAGGAAAGAAAGAGGAAGAAAGAAAGAAATTGAGAAAATGAAAGAAAAAAGATTGGGAAAAAGAAAAAGAAAAATGAAAAAAAACGAAGGAAGAAAAACAAATAAAGAAGAAGGATGAAGATTGGTGGAAAAATGAAAGAAAGGAATGGAAAAAATGAGAAAAAAAGAAAAAAAAAGAGGAAGAGGAAGAGGAAGAGGAAGTGGAAAAGGGATGAAACAAGAAAAAGAAGAAGAGGAGGAGA
>OX387253.1:9053597-9058597 GCA_947562095.1 Branchellion lobata
ACATGTTTGTGTCTATTTATGGATGGTGTGTGTGTATGTATTAATGGGTGTCTCAATGTTTTTATAGTTGTGTGGGTGTGTTTATGGGTGTGTGTATGTATTTATGGGTGTGTGTATGTATTTATGGGTGTGTGTATGTATTTATGTGTGTGTGTATGTATTTATGGCTGTGTGTATTTATTTATGGCTGTGTGTATGTATTTATGGCTGTGTGTATGTATTTATGGGTGTGTGTATGTATTTATGGGTGTGTGTATGTATTTATGGCTGTGTGTATTTATTTATGGCTGTGTGTATGTATTTATGGCTGTGTGTATGTATTTATGGCTGTGTGTATGTATTTATGGCTGTGTGTATGTATTTATGGGTGTGTGTATGTATTTATGGGTGTGTGTATGTATTTATGGGTGTGTGTATGTATTTATGGGTGTGTGTATGTATTTATGGGTGTGTCTTTACGAGCTTCTACTTTCGAATCGGTGCAACAATCGGCCACACTTCAAAGCCTTTTATTGGCATCCTTATGCCGGGTCACGTGACACTGGCTTTTAGTCACACCGACAAATAAACACATGCAACACATACCGAAACACACTCTCATGGCATCTGCTACAACATAAAACAACACATACAACACCACACACACAACAAACATATAACACCACACACACACACACACACACACACACACACACACACACACACACACACACACACACACACACACACACACACACACACACACCCACATACACACACAACACAGACGACACACAACAAAACATACAACAACAACTAAAACATACAAAGAACATACTACAGCACACACATTAAAACACACAAGACACACAACCCACCTTGAGTGACACACGTCATCGAGGAAGACTCGCGTCTCATGACACTTGACGATCACTTTCAACCGCTGCCGCTCATCCAATCCTCCTCTTCTTCTTCCTCCTCTTTTTCTCTTTCCTTCTCTTCTTCCTTCTCTTCCTTTTTGACTCTCAGAGGAATGCAAGAGAAGAGATTCTATTTCAAAGCTTCCATCAAGGAGGCTCAAAAGGGGAAAAGGATCATCGTTGTTGTTGGTGTTGTTGTTGGAGGTAGTGGCAGTTGTGGTGGTGGTGGTGGTGGTGGTGGTGGTGGTAGTGGTGGTGGTGGTGGTGGTGGTAGTGGTGGTAGTGATGAGGATGGTGGTGGTGGTGATGATGTGGTTGTTAGTGGTAGGGGTGGTGCTGTCGTTGGTGGTACTTGTGGTGGCGTAAGAAGAGGTAGTAGTGTTCTGTCGCTGGAATGGATCTGTCGGGATGTTGTTGTTGAGGTTGTTGTTGAGGTTGTTGTTTAGGTCGTTGTTGAGGTTGTTGTTGAGGTTGTTGTTTTTTTTTTTTATGTTGTTGTGGTTGTTTTTTATGTTGTTGTTGTTGTTTTCTATGTTGTTGTTTTTTCTTTTTAATTTGTTGTGGTTGTTTTTTATGTTGTGCTGGTTGTTTTTTATGTTGTTGTTGTTTTTTATGTTTTTGTTGTTGTTTTTTATTTTGTTGTTTTTTCATGTTGTTGTTTTTTTTTTATGTTGTTGTTGTTGTTTTTTATGTTGTTGTTTTTTATGTTGTTGTTTTTTATGTTGTTGTTTTTTATGTTGTTGTTGTTTTTTATGTTATTGTTGTTTTTTTTTCTGTTGTTGTTTTTTATGTTGTTGTTGTTTTTTATGTTGTTGTTGTTGTTTTTTATGTTGTTGTTGTTGTTTTTTATGTTGTTGTTTTTTATGTTGTTGTTTTTTATATTGTTGTTGTTTTTTATGTTGTCGTTGTTGTTTTTTATGTTGTTGCATTTTATGTTGTTTTTTATGTTGTTGTTGTTGTTTTTTATGTTATTGTTGTTTTTTGTCAATTTGCATTTAATTTCGTTTTTTTCGATGTTAATTTTATTTTTACTTTTTGCCGCCAAAATTTTTGACATTCGCAAACTCAAAATTTGACCATCAAAAATGCACAAGCAATTGTGGCCTGATTTAGATTAATTGTCGGCAAAAGTTTTGTTGTTTTCTTCTCTTCCCCATGCCTCGTTGCATGGTTCTTTGTGTTCTTTATGCTTTATTGTTTCACTTCATAGTGCTGTTGTTTGTTGTGTGTTCGTTGTTGCGTTTGTTGTTCTTCTAGTTTATCGTGTTGTTGTTTGTTGTGTCTTCGTTGTTGCGTTTGTTGATCAGTTCTTCTAGTTTATCGAGTTGTTGTTTGTTGTGTCTTCGTTGTTGCGTTTGTTGATCAGTTCTTCTAGTTTATCGAGTTGTTGTTTGTTGTATTTCTGCGTCATTCATGCTTCATTCTTGTGTCGTGGGTTTGTTGTGTTTTTGTTTGTTTTGTTGTTTTTTTGTGTTGTTTTTTTTTGTGTTGTTCGTTTATTATTCAGTGCGCATGTCATGTTTTTGTATGTTTATTATTCAGTGCGCATGTCAGTGGTTGTGTGTTGATCATGTTGTAGCACCAGCCAATCAGCTCAAAGATATAGTGGATTGTTGAGGAGCTGCCCAATCAATCTTGCTGGCGTCCTTGAGCCTTCGAAACGATGTCCTCATTCGTCTTACAACCAGCCTTCCAACCATCCGTTACATACTCCACAGGGTCTGCTACACCACCCTTCCTCCTGCTACCTGCTCTGCCACTCCTTCTGCTACCTACTCTGCCACGGCTGTTGCTACTTGCTTAGCCATTGCTGTTGCTAAGCAGTTTGTTACTCTTGTTAAACCTTTTCTGTAACTCCCGTTACAACTCCCTTGTCAATTCTGTTATAAAACACCATGAGAACACAGTGGTGCTCACGTGACCACATCATCACAGGCCTCCACGGAAGACTCTGGTCTGACGCAAGCACCTCCATACACCCTCACAACCACTTCGCTTCTGCAGACCTCATTGGGCTCTCCTCAGCAGGTAGTGCAAGTTTTTGAGACCGTTGTTGTGTTGGTGTTGTCGTGTTGTTGTCGTGTTGTTGTCGTGTTGTTGTCTTGTTATTGTCGTGTTTTTGTTTTTTTGTTGTCGTTGTTTTGTTTTCGTTGTTTCTATTGTTTTGTTGTCATTATTTCTTTTTTTTTTTGTGTTTTTGTTTAAATGATTTTTTGTTTTTGTTGAAGTGGTTGTTGTTTTTTTTGTGTCGTTACGTGGTATCATTCTAATGGTTTTTGTTGTTGTCAGAGGAGCGATTGAACCCAATTCGACGCTATATCGATTCGGCTTGTTTATGTAGCGCATGACTTTTTATGAAGCTTACGTGGCGTTTGCTGATGCAATTGTTCGCACACACACACACACACACACACACACACACACACACACACACACACACACACACACACACACACACACACACACACACACACACACACACACACACACACACACACACTCACACACACACACACACACACACACACACACACACACACACACACACACACACACACACACACACACACACACACACACACACACACACACACACACACACACACACACACACACACACACACACACACACACACACACACACACACACACACACACACACACACACGCGCGCGCGTTATGAAGGATGGAGGATGAAGATGGAGGATGAAGATGGAGGATAAGGATGGAGGATGAGAATGGAGAATGAGGATGGAGGATGAGGATGGAGGATGAGAATGGAGGATGAGGATGGAGGATGAAGATGGAGGATGAGGATGGAGGATGAGGATGGAGGATGAGGATGGAGGATGAGGATGGAGGATGAGGATGGAGGATGATGATGGAGGATGAGGATGAAGGATGAGGATGGAGGATGAGAATGGAGGATGAGGATGGAGGATGAGGATGGAGGATGAGGATGGAGGATGAGAGTAGAAGGAAGACGAGGTTGAGGATTTGGGGATGAATTTAAAGGGTTAAACTGGATAAGTTGAGTTTGGAAGGTTTTGTAAGAAACTGACGTTAGGAGGATAGTGTAAAGAGGGGGTTGTGAGGAGGTGGTGTGAAGAAGGGGTTGTGAGGAGGTGGTATGAAGAAGGGGTTGTGAGGAGGGTTTTATGAGAAAGGGGGTGTAAAGAAGGGGGTGTGAGAAGGGTTTTGTGAGAAAGGGTGGTGTGAGAAGGGTGGTGTGAGAAGGGTGGTGTGAGGGAGGTGGTGTGAGAAGGGCGGTGTGAGAAGGGTGGTGTGAAGAAGGTGATATGAGGGGGGTGGTGTGAGAAGGGTGGTGTGAGAAGGGTGGTGTGAGGGAGGTGGTGTGAGAAGGGCGGTGTGAGAAGGGTGGTGTGAAGAAGGTGATATGAGGGGGGTGGTGTGAGAAGGGTGGTGTGAGGGAGGTGGTGTGAGGGGGGTGGTGTGAGAAGGGTGGTGTGAGGGGGGTGGTGTGAAGAGAATGGTATAAAATGGTTGAACCGGTAAAGAGGTTGTTTTTTGGGCAGTGGTGGTGAGCGTTTTGGCAATCTCCATAGTCTTGTCTTCCTCCCTCCCTCTCACTTGGATGCATTTCAAACTGAATCTTTTATTTGGAAGCTATCGAAGGTGGCTTTGTGGCGAATGCGAGTTGAGTAAGGGCCTTATTGTGTGCACAAAGAGCTTTTGTTTGCGCGGCGTAAATTTCTTTTGTGTGAATAAAATGTTTTGGCAGCATACCGCAGAATGTTTTTGTTGCAAAAACAAAGGCAGTTTTTCGTGTGGACCAAAAAAAATTTTTGGTCTGGAGAAAGCAATCTTTGGCCTTGTGAGGTAAAAAGGCATTGTGTAGCGCTGCGGTATAAAGCTGCCTGAACGTCACAAATCAGTTTCGTTGCCTTTTCAAACTGCTCCTACCACAGCTACTCTATGCCGCAGCCCCTCTACGCCACAGCCACTTTATGCCACAGCCACTTTATGCCACAGCCACTCCATGCCACAGCTACTTCATGCCACAGCCACTCCATGCCACAGCCACTCCATGCCACAGCCACACCATGCCACAGCCACTTCATGCCACAGCCACTCCATGCC
>OX387253.1:9068597-9096097 GCA_947562095.1 Branchellion lobata
GCGGTGGTGGTGGTGGTGGTGTATGTAGTGGTGGTGGCGGTGTATGTGATGAGGATGTATACATGGTTGGTTGATTTATTGAATTTTTTCTCAATATGAATAAAAATCAACCAACTTTATCCACCATCCCCAACAACCACCATAAACCCCCTCTCCTCCCCGCCCCATCAACCACCATAAACCAAACCCCCTATCAACCCCCACAAACCACCACAAACAACCATAAACCACCAAATCTACCCACAAACAACCACTATCAACCACCGCCCACCCTTTTGGCGGTCTTCAAGGCCTCATGCACCTCCTCCTCCTTCCGCATCACCTCCCCCTTCTCCACCTCCAACGCCTCCATCTTACCCCCCAACAAATCCTCTATCGCCATGAACTCCTGTATGTCGTATCTGCATGGTGCATGGGTAATTGAAGATGGTGCACGGTGAATGGGTAGTTGAAAAAGGTGCATGGTGCATGGGTGGTTGAAAATGGCGCATGATGCACAGTGCATGGGTAGCTAAGGGCGGTGCACGGTGCATGAATTATTAAGAAATGGTGAATGAAGGATGGTTCACGAATGATTAAGGCTGGTGCATGAGTGATTGAGGGTGGATGGATGGTTGAAGGATAACTCAAAGGTGGGTGGATGGGTGGTTGATTAGTGACACAATGGTGGGTGGATGGGTGGTTGATTGATGACTCAATGGTGGGTGGATGGGTGGTTGATTGATGACTCAATGGTGGGTGGATGGGTGGTTGAACAATCAATTTCCCAATCAAGTACCAACAAAACAAGAAGGGAAACTTTTGATTGGGGATGGAAAAAGATGAATTTTAATGGTGGGCTGAACGAAAAAAGGTGGTTTAAAATGAGGAATTAAACGGGGTAAATTCCAATTGGGGGTGAGAATGGGGGAAAGGGTAATAATGGGGGGGGGGGGTGATAAGGGGGGGAGGGACACGGACTGGGTGACGATGGTGAAGGAGGCGCCCTTCCTGCCTGCCCTGGCAGTCCTGCCCACGCGGTGCATGTAGTCCTTGCTGTGCTCAGGCAGCTCCATGTTGATGACTGCATCCACTCCTGGGAGGTCCAAGCCCCTGTTGTTGTGGTGAGGTTGTTGTGGTGAGGTTGTTGTGGTGATGTTGTTGTGGTGAGGTTGTTGTGGTGCTGTTGTTGTGGTGAGGTTGTTGTGGTGATGTTGTTGTGGTGAGGTTGTTGTGGTGATGTTGTTGTGGTGATGTTGTTGTGGTGACAATGTTGTGGTGAGGTTGTTGTGGTGATGTTGTTGTTTTGGGAAAGTTTGTGTTGTTGTGGGGATAATGTTGGTGTGATGCTGATGATGGCGTTGTGGTAGTTGTAGTTGTTTGAAAAATTTGATGGTGGAGTCTTGGTTGCCGTTGAGAGATGGAAGAAAAAGAAAAAAAAAGAAAGAGAAAAAAAAAAGAGGATGAGAAAAGGGAAGAGTAAGAGGAGGAAAAGGAGGAAAAAGAGAAGTAGGAAGAGATGGAGGAGGAGGAGGAGGAGGAGGAGGAGGAGGAGGAGGAGGAGGAGGAGGAGGAGGAGGAGGAGGAGGAGGAGGAGGAGGAGGAGGAGGAGGAGGAGGAGGAGGAGGAGGAGGAGGAGGAGGAGGAGGAGGAGGAGGAGGAGGAGGAGGAGGAGGAGGAGGAGGAGGAGGAGGAGGAGGAGGAGGAGGAGGAGGAGGAGGAGGAGGAGGAGAAAAAAGGGCAAGACCTGCTGGCCAGGTCAGTGGCCACCAGAATGTGCTTGCGTCCCTCCTTGAACTTCCTCAGACACTCCTGACGCTTGGCCTGTGTGTTGTCACCCTGGTGTCACTCGTTGAAGAGGTTATTGGGATGTTTTATAATATTTTAATAATTATTTTATTATAATTATAATTATTATTTATAGTAAGTTATAATAAAAAATAATTTTTTATTTTGTTAGATTAAAAAAAATAATAACCATCACTATTGCTTATACTATGTTACAACCATTCCATAAAATAAGAAAATAAAGAATAATAATGCATATGATTATGAGACGAAAACAGGAAGAAGAGGAGGAGAAAGAGGAGGAGGAAGAGGAGGAGGAGGAGGAGGAGGAGGAGGAGGAGGAGGAGGAGGAGGAGGAGGAGGAAGAAGAGGAGGAGAAGGAGGAGGAGGAGGAGGAGGAGGAGGAGGAGGAGGAAGAGGAGGAGGAGGAGGAGGAGGAAGAGGAGGAAGAGGAGGAGGAGGAGGAGGAGGAGGAGGAGGAGGAGGAGGAGGAGGAGGAGGAGGAGGAGGAGGAGGAGAAGGAGGAGGAGGAGGAAGAGGAGGAGGAGGAGGAGGAGGAAGAAGAGAAGGAGGTAGAAGAGGAGGAAAAGGAGCAAAGACCTGCGAGAGTTGCCCATGCAGGAAGATGCTTTGGAGGCGAAGGTGTCGAAGCATGCGGGAAACCAGTACACACTTGATGCAAGTGTTGACGAAGATGATGATGGAAGAGGAAGGAGGGGAAGGAAGAGAAGAAGGAAAGGAGGGAGGAGAGGAAGGAGAAGGAGGAGAAGAAGAGGAAGAAGAAGGAAAAGAAGAATTAATGTGGTTTATGAGGTGCAAAAGGTAAATTTCCTGTGGTGGTGATGATGGTGAAGAATAATACTAATAATGATGATAACAATATTAGTGTGATAATGATGATGGTGATAAATGATGTGATTATGGTGATTATGGTGGTAAGCATGGTGATAATGGTGGAGGATAAACCTTGTGTTTGCTGGGCACGAGGAGGAAGTGTTGGGAGAGGCTCTTGGGGGTCTGGTACTTGAAGGAAACTTCCACCTTCACGGGCTCCTGCACGCATGCACGCTGTAACTTGGCCACCTGAGAGGAGGAGGAGAAGGAGGAGGAGAAGGAGGAAAAGGAGAAGGAGGAGGAAGAAGAAGAAGAGGAGGTGGAGGAGGAAGAAGAAGAAGAGGAGGTGGAGGAGGAGAAGGAGGAGGAGGAGGAGGGGGTGGAGGAAGAGGAAGAAAAAAAAAGAGGAAAAAAATAAAAAGAGGGAGAAACGGAAGAAAAGAAAAGAAGAAAATGAAGAGGGAGAGGAGAAAGAAAAGAAGAAAAAAAGAGAAGGAAGATGGTACCTTCTTGGTCATGGTGGCGGAGTAAAGGAATGTCTGTCGCTTCCTGCTCACCAATCTCAGGATCTCGTCAACCTGTGTCCACAAAAACTTTTCAAAACTCTCACAAAAACACACACACACACACACACACACACACACACACACACACACACACACACACACACACACACACACACACACACACACACACACACACACACACACACACACACACACACACACACACACACACACACACACACACACACACACACACACACACACACACACACACACACACACACACACACACACACACACACACACACACACACACACACACACACACACACACACACACACACACACACACACACACACACACACACACACACACACACACACACACACACACACACACACACACACACACACACACACACACACACACACACACACACATCCACACAGACCTCTTGTTCGAAGTCCATGTGCAACATTTTGTCTGCCTCGTCAAGCACCTGACGATGTGGATGCAGATTTAATAATAAAAAAATTGTAAAAAATAATAAAAATAAAAATAATAATAATAATAATAATAATAATAATAATAATAATAGTGGAAATATTAATTAGAAAAATAGTTATGCTGATACTACTATTATTAATCATAATATTATTATTATTGTCTTTTTTTGTTATTATTATTATTATTATTATTATTATTATTATTATTATTAGTAGTAGTAGTAGTATTATTATTATTATTATTCTCTTGACCAAGTATTTGAGTTTGTTGAGTTTGAAGCCAGTTTTGTCGTTCAGGTGTTCAAGGATCCTGCCTGGAGTGGCTGTGTGATGACGATGATGATGATGATGATGATGATGATGATGATGATGATGATTATGATGATGATGGTGATGATGATGATGATGATAATATGATGATGATTTAAGCAGCAGGACCGATGATAACGTGGGGTTTCTTGGCAAGTTGGACTGACTGTTGCACCATATCAACCCCTCCTATGATGACCTCTGTGTGGTGGTTTTGTTGTGGTGATGTTGTTGTAATGGTGTTGTGTATTGTTCTAGTGATGGTGTTGTTGTGGTGTTGTTGTGGTGGTGTAGAGTGGTGTTGTTGTGGTGGTGTAGAGTGGTGTTGTTGTGGTGGTGTAGAGTGGTGTTGTTGTGGTGGTGTAGAGTGGTGTTGTTGTGGTGGTGTTGTTGTGGTGGTGTAGAGTGGTGTTGAGAATATGCAGAAAACTTTTGAAATAGCTTTCAAAAACAATTGACACAGAATAATCATAAAATCATCAGAAATAAACACACACACACACACACACACACACACACACACACACACACACACACACACACACACACACACACACACACACACACACACACACACACACACACACACACACACACACACGCACGCACACACAACTACACAGAAAACACACATCCATAGACAAACACCCACACAAACACAAATAAACAAACAAACAAACATTTAGACAACCTATGTTGATGGGTAGGTCTGTTGTGAGTTGCTTGAAGATCTCAGTCACCTGGGAGGCCAGTTCGCGAGTGGGAGTGAGAATGAGGGTAGAGAGGGGACTCGTCTGCTGGCACAAAAACTGCAGAATCGGTAGTACATAAGCTCCTGTCTTCCCTGGAATGGTGGTGATTTTGTATTTCATGCAACTTTTGAGTTTATGTTTCTTTATGAAGTTATCAATGAACAGACAAGTGCCAACAGTGATAGAGGCAATAGAAAAAATATGTTAATATACGGTAAAATCTAGGCATTAATGGAAAGTCACCTGATCCGGTTTCTGCCAAACCCACCACGTCCCTGCCTTGCAAGGCCGGTGGGATGGCTTCTCTCTGAATCTGCGAGGGCCTCTGCCACTGCAGACGTTCACACGCCTCCAAAAGGGTAGCGTTGAGGCCCTGAAAGTGATAGTCATGGAATTGGTTTTTGATAGGTGACTGGAAACGTGTTGTGGGTGATAAGGGTTGATGCTTGATTTGACGCTTTGCAAGTATATCAATGATTAGAGTAGAAAAGATGATTTCAATGATCGTTATCTTTTTGTGGACGTGTTTGTTGACAGTTCTTAAAAAAACCAACCAATGAAGCAAATGAAAAGTTTTCGTCCTCCTGTCTTATCGAGTCCATTTACACAGTAAAGTCGCGATGCATGCAGTGATTTTGCGTGTAAACTTAAATTCACCTTTGATTTTGAAAGTGAACTAGTTATAGCGATACTTTTAAATAAAAAAGATGAAACTCACAGAAAAATTTGAATTGATTATTTTCAATTTCAGTGGATGTTTTTTGAAATTTCAGCTTATCCGAACATAAATGAGCTAATCAAGCTCTATAGAGTTCAGCTCATTTCTTGAAGAAGAATGGAAGTGAGATTGAGCTATAAAACATTGAAACTCAATCAAACACAACGTCCCTTTATCGAATTCATCATCATCATCATCATCATCATCATCATCATCATCATCATCATCATCATCATCATCATCATCATCATCATCATCATCATCATCATCATCATCATCATCATCCTCATCATCATCATCATCATCATCATCATCATCATCATCATCATCATCATCATCATCATCATCATCATCATCATCATCATCATCATCATCATCATCATCATCATCATCATCATCATCATCATCATCCTCATCATCATCATCATCATCATCACCATCGTCATCATCATCATCTTCTTCATCAGCACCACTATCTTGTTTTCTCTTTCATAATTATTACAACCATTATCTTTTTCATTGTCATTATCGAAGGCTTCCAAGACACACTCATTTAATTGTCATAATGCAGGAGGCATTTAGTAGAGACCTCGTTGTCGTGGTGGCTGGATCTTTGTGGATTTCCAAAACGACAGCATCACAGGTGGCCAGCTACAAGCAGCAGCAACAAAAACAGCAGCAGCAGCTGCTGCTTCAAGCACTCTCGTCTCAACAGCTCTTCAAGTCACTATTTACACACGATTGCCTGAGATTGAACGCACAACTCACAAACACTTTAAGTTGCTTGGAGCTCTTGGTTGTCTTCTTGGTGGATTAAAAAAAAAAGTCGAAGAAACAAAAGAAAAATACACAATAAAAAATATATAATACACAATACAAAACATATAATATACAATACAAAACAGAAATTATACAATACAAAACAGAAAATACACAATACAAACATAAAAAACAAAATACAAAATAGAAAAGACAAAAAACAAAACATAAACGACAAAAGACAAAGGGTTTTCGGACGTTATGGATACCACCATCCCTTCTAACCTGCAGCCCTTCCTCTCTCTCCCTGTCTCCATCCTTTCCACCAGCTGCAAGGCCTGGCTCTCTTGCCACCTCAACCCGGAGAAGGCCTCTCTCAGCGCCTCCCAGTATCTGCAGGTGAGGAGCTTTTGAAGTTTCAGTTCACTTTTAACCACTTTACTGTCAATTCTCAAAAATCAAACATTCCACCAAACTCCATGAAACTTGTTTGAGCTCCTTTGTTGACGTGAGGGCCTCTTTAGGAGAGCGGAGTTGGCTGAGCAGTCCGAAAGTCGTGAGCTGGATCGTTCCAATATATCTAATCAAAACAGCCTCCAGTGGTGCACCATTCAACAACAACCAGCTCCGTTATGAATGCAATTGGACAACAACCAGCTCCGTTATGAATGCAATTGGACAACAACCAGCATCATTATGTATGCAATTGGAACGCCGGCCATGCACCTAATGAGCACAAAAAACTATATAGTACCCAATCAACTCACTGCTCACCCCTTTACCCCCACACCAGACACCCATTCACCCCACAACATACGTTAAATTCCCTCTCCCGCAGGACTGGAGAGGCATGGCTGAAGTACTAGGTTTCTCGGTCCTCCACATCGACAACTTCCATCGGTGAAACCACAACACACCAACAACACCCTCCAGTATAACCAAAAACAACAACAACAACACCACACTACATCAACACAACCAACAACAGCATCATAACACCAAAAATAACAACACCGCTGAAGCAACACTAAAAATAACAATAACGTCACATCAACAAACCCAACAACAACCTCACACACCACCACACACCACCCCACACACCACCCCACACACCACCCCACACACCACTCCACACACCACCCCACACACCACTCCACACACCACCACACACCACTCCACACACCACTCCACACATCACCCCACACACCACTCCACACACCACCCCACACACCACTCCACACACCACCACACACACCACTCCACACACACCACCCTACACACCACCCCACACACCACTCCACACACCACCCCACACACCACTCCACACACCACCACACACACCACTCCACACACCACTCCACACACCACTCCACACACCACCCCACACACCACCCCACCCACCACCCCACACACCACCCCACACACCACCCCACACACCACCCCACACACCACCCCACACATCACCCCACACACCACCCCACAAACGACCCCACACACCACTCCACAGAAGTAAGGACCCTCTAGCCGAAGTCTTGAAGAGCCTGCCAGCTCACAGGTCCTGCACCACCATGCAAGACCTCCTCACAGCCCTGCTCCTATGCGGTCGACACGACGTGGTCGATGACCCCCTTTTGGAACGCTTTCTAGGTCAGTGGATGGAGGGTTCTTGGTGGTTCGTGAAGGTTTGTAAGGTTTTTTAAAAGGTTTGTGAACGGTTTTGGTGATGACTCAGACAGACCGATCTTAAATTTTTTTTCTCCTTTTTTTCCTTTTCTCAATTAAGTGTCGCAATTACATGAGTAAGACGTGTAAGGTTTCGAATCGTGTCTGGGGCATTTGAGGCTGTTAATGTTGATGATGATGAGGATGACGAAGCGACTCTTCAAAACAAGCAACAAAAGCATCAGGCACTGAGGCACCCGGGTAGTGAGGGAATAAAAATTAAAAGTTTGTTTAAGCAAGTATGCTTTAAAGAGAAGATCAAGAAGAGATGGGATGTCTTGGGGATGTCTCACAACGTGGTATGCGTCAGTTCCGAGGTCATTTGGTTTTTGTTCAACAGAGGTGATTTTATGGCTCAATGAGGAGAGCAATTCATTGAAGAGCAGATGCATTCGTGGTGTTGTGAGAGAAGCGGACGAGGTGTGCAAACGTTCTCATCATCATCCTCGTGAAGACTCGACAAAGAAAACAGACTCACCAGTGCATCTGAGAGCGTTTCTCGCGCAAGCCTTCAAAGACACTGTCATAAAAACGATTTTACTCGCTGCTGGGCGACTAGGTAACTAAGCCACTCTAGCATGGCATATGTTCTTTACTTTAGTTGTCACTTGAAACTTAAACTAGGGCTTTGCCGGGAATCGAACCCTGAGCTTCACACTCAAATGCCTGGTTTGCTAAAGGCCACCATGAATGAGGAAAAATTAGAACGTATTGTTGTTTGTCACGTTGTGGTTTATTGAGAATCAAGTTTAGTGTAGTTTGACAACTCAGTACACAGAAGTCAAGTCACTCCACACCACTCCTCCCCTCCACTTTTTATGACTCACCACACAGAAAAAAATCTGACTCCACACTCCTCTTCCTCCTCTTCTTCTTCCCCCTCTTTTCCATCCTCCTCCCTCCCTCTGGTTGCCTGCATGGAACAAGACTCCCAAGGTGAAGTCTCTATTTCAATAACAATCTAACACTAAATAATGATAAATTTTCTCTTCCAAGCACCAAGGCAACTGAAATCCAATCCATGTCACCATTCGATTCACAAATTAAACAAATTCGATGTACGTTGCTCGAAAACGGGTGGATTTCTCTCTGCAATACAACAACACCAACAACACTAACAACAACACCACCAACAACACCACCAACACCAACAACACTGAAAAAAACAACACCAACAACAAAATCAACTGACATTTCAACCTCCCTAGTTGACTCTCAATGCGATCCTCTGCCTTCTTTGACCGTCTGGGAAAGTATGTTTTTGTTGCTGCATTTGTTGTTGCAATTTCGTTGTTATAGTTGCTGTGTTGTTAGATAGTAGTTTTAATAGTTTAGTACTAGTATTATTAGTGATAGTAGTAGTTGTTGTATTTTTTGTTGTTGTATAAGCTGTTGTTGTTGGTGCAACGGCTGAAAAGAGCCAAGTGCAACAGCCATGTGGCTTCGAAACTCTACGGGGTTAATGCCACTATAATAATATTTGTGTTTTTATTTTATTGTGTTGTATTGTATTGTATGTTGACGGCCTTGCAGAGGACACGGGACAGCAGGAGTACTTCGACGCCTACGTGTGCTTCGCTGAGTCTGACGCTGCCTTTGTAGATGTTATGAGGTTGTTGTGGTGTGGTTGCTACGGTGTGGTTGGTTGCTGGGGTGTGGTTGTTGTGATGTGGTTGCTATGGTATGGTTGGTTGCTGTGGGGTGGTTGCTGTTGTGTGGTAGCAATGGTGATGGTTCTGTGACGTGGTTGAGAAAACTCCTCATCCACCATACCTTCACCAATCATTCATCCATCACACCCATTCTTCATTACTTTCACCACACTTCCACGCCCAATCTTTCATCATTTTTCACCAGTTTCCACCACCCACCTTCCTCAGAGAGGTTCTGGAGGAGCACTACCACCTGAAGCTGTGCATACCCGAACGAGACCTTCTGCCTGGCCTTTTTAAGCAGGAGTCCATCGCGAGACTCATCAAAGAAAGGTTGTTGTTGTTGTTGTTGTTGCTTTTGTTGTTGTTTCTCTTAATAATGTTGCTGTTGTCAATGTTGCTGTTGCCAATGTTGCTGTTGTCAATGTTGCTGTTGCCAATGTTGCTGTTGCCAATGTTGCTGTTGCCAATGTTGCTGTTGCCAATGTTGCTGTTGCCAATGTTGCTGTTGCCAATGTTGCTGTTGCCAATGTTGCTGTTGTTGATGTGGCCGTTTCTGAATTTGCTGTTGCTAATGTTACTGTCGTAGTTTTTGTTGCTTTTGTTGTTAATTTCGCGGCTGTTTTTTTTATTATTTTTTTGTGATCAACACTACACCATTACCACCACACCACACCAAGCCACAAAAACCACACCAACCACACCACACCACCAGATGCACCAAAATGCTGGCAATCTTGAGTCCAGGCTACCTACAGAGTGACGAGTGTCGCTTCCTCACCAACCTGGCCTCGTCTCTAGAGCCTGGAGTGAGAGGGAGAAAACTTGTGCCTGTGGTGGTGGCGGAGTGTGCAGTGCCAAACATTCTGCTGCCTCTTTCCATGATCAAGTTCACCCGCTCAGGAGCCCTCCAGTGGGCTTGGACTCGACTCGCCAAATCCCTCCAGTCCACCGCTGCCACCTCGCCTCAGGGAGCAGCTAGGACGCTGCAGAATGGGCATAAGTCACGTTTCAGCAGCCTTCCGGCCCTCTGCTACTTTAAACCCACCCTCACCACCAATGCCTTGTCATTCGGTGATGACAACTCGCACAATAGCTCCAACCCTTTCCAGCCAGCACTCAAGCAGCTCATGGATGGCAGCAGACTTGCTTGCTTGAATAGCAACAACAGCAACAACTTCAGCAACTTCAAAGCTGCTTCAGCAGCTCATGTGTCTCGGAGTGACAGTGTGCTTCATACACAACTCCAAACCCTCCCTGACTTCCATCCTAGCAGCTCCTTTGAAGCTCGAAAGACATGTAATATTTTCAATGCAAACACTTCTCAACAACTACACTCCACCTCCCCTCAACAAAACATCCACCCCCAACAACTACAGCTACATTTCACCTCTCATCAACACAACCAATGCCACTCCTTGCACGACAACAAGAGTGGTTGTTTGGGCAGTACGCAAGAGGCCAAGGCGGAGGTTAGGTTCGGCAGTGACCCGGTGACCACGAAGAAAAAAACAACTCTTTTCAACTTCTTCAAGAGATAGCAATTGTTACAGCTGTTGCAGCTGTCGTTACAGCTCTTGCAGCTGTGGTTACAGCTGTTTTAATGGTTGCAACTTTTGAAAAATCTGTAACTGTTAAACAATTTTATTGCAATTTTTTATGTTCCTTCAAATCGTTATACACAAACATTTCGTCATCTGCATCTTCATTCCTGTCTCTTCAACCGGACTTCAAAAATTTGTCGTCTTGTCTTAGTAGTAAGCGAGCCACGTTTTTGAACGATTCCTGGCTATGAAATTTATTTTACAAAATTTTCAACTTGAAAAACTCAATAATCTAGCTGAAAATTTCAATTCACATATTTCAACAACAAAAATGAGACATTTTAAAATGAAATGAATATTCTATTTACCTTTATATATTTATTAAAATAATTTTTAGCTGTTTGGCTCTGAACAAAAAGCCGATGACGTGTTAGCGTGACCAAGTAGTCATTAAGCGAAAAAGTAAGATTTTCTGTGCCATGCACTTCTGAAAAAACTATGGTTACATCATATTTGTCTTATTATGTTCAAAAAATTTGTAAAGAGGTTACTTATGGCCTATAACTACACTTGAGAAACGAATGGATGCTCAAAATCCAACAGATTAATGAAACATTTACAAATGCCTGCTAATCAAACTGCAAACTTATAGTAAGACACAAAATGAAAAACGCGAAGTAACTTCATGTTTCACAGAATTATATTTCTTCGTTTTTGCAATCCATATTTTAAATTGATTTGGAAAAGATCAAGATTTTTTGATAAAATGTTCATCAATATTTCAAAATCTTTAAAACCAAATGATATATTCAAAAAAAAAATTAATTGATTTTATCAATAATAAAGTTCAAATTTTCCAGTCTAAAAACGCTTTAATTCACAAAAGATAAATAGAAAGTTTAACTTTTCTTGATGACACTTTGATACATTCCGAACATCTTACTTACTTATAGCGCGAAAGTTGTAGGTGCGATATTTCTCCATCACTGCATGTTCCTCTAGTCCTCCTTCCTTTGGCCTCTGATACCTGCCTCTTCTGGGGCTAGAAATAATGAGTGAAAAGGGCTCTTTTGCCACTAATAATAAAAATAAAAGTGTCTCGGTTAGTCAACAGAATGTTTCATTAAATGTATATATACATATATATATGTCTTACGTGAAAAATTTAAAAAATAACCTCGCTACGCAAATTGAGACGTGTTGTAACCATTTTGATAACCTTCATGACCAGTAGGTTTTAAATAATTTGTAAATCAATGGAACGTTTGAAAGGTTCAGTCACCCACATAACACTCGGCATGTGCTCATTCGCCAGAATATTTTTCAAAATTCATAATTTACCGAGGCGGAAGATGTCATGTCTCTGGAGGCGTACAAGAGGTTGGAGAAGATTGGTGAGGGCACGTACGGCATTGTCTACAAGGCCAAACACCTGCCCACTGGCAAGATGGTAGCCCTCAAGAAGATCAGACTCGACAGGTGGGTGGCGGTGCCCGGGGGAGTGTAGAAAAGAGAACATTGAATTTTGAGTAAGTTACCGCCTTCTTTGCATGCAGTGACCCAGAGGCAGGAGTTCCCAGCACAACCATCAGGGAAATCTCTCTTCTCAAAGAAATTTCAAATCCTTACATTGTCAGGTAGCTTCATTTTTTGTTTTTCCTTTGTCCCAGCTTTTGATCCTCAATAAAATATGCTTGCACAAGCTCAAACAACTTGAAGCACTTCAACTCGACACCAGTTTGCTGGACGAGGTGGTGTGCAACCGGTCTATCTACCTCATCTTCGAGTACCTCGACTGTGACCTCAAACAACACATGGACCAGCACCCAGGGGGCCTCCCCACCCCTCTCGTCAAGGTCACAACCCACCTCCTCTCTACTCATGCACCTTTTTCCCTCACACTCTTTCTCTCAATCTTTTCTACCCTTCACATGCTTTCTGCCTTTTCTATCCACACCCCTCCTTCCACAGTTTTCAGACTCTCTTACCTCTTCTACCTCTTTCTCCCACATCTTCCATACCTTCTATCACTTCCACTTCTTCCATCACTTCTTCATTACTCATACGTTTTCACGTGACTGTTTCCATTGAGGCTACCTCTAGTATGATATCAACCACCATCATCCACACCACCACCATCCACCACACCATCATCATTCACCACTACACCACACCACCACCACCAACACTCACCACTACACCACACCACCACCACCACCAACACTCACCACTATACCACACCACCCCACAGAACTACATGCAGCAGTTGTTGTGTGGACTGAAACACTGTCACATGCAACGGGTCCAAGCCCCAGAACCTCCTCATCGACTGCCATGGTGCCCTATTGATGTTGTTGCTACTGTTGCTGTCATTGCTGCTGTTGCTGTTGTTGGTATTGTCTCTGCTGTTGTTGCTACTGTTTTTGCTTTTTTTATTGTTGCTGTTGTTGGTATTGTCTCTGCTGTTGTTGCTACTGTTTTTGCTTTTATTATTATTGTTGTTGTTGTTGGTATTGCCGCTGCTGTTGCTGCTGTTCCTATTTTCGTGGTTGTGTTTTTCTGTTGCTTGTTTATGTTTTTTTAGATTGCTTATATTTCCTGTGTAGATTCCATATTTTTTTTTTCCAGGCAACATTAAGATCGCAGACTTCGGCCTTGCCAGGGAAATTGCTTTGCCTATTCGAGCATACACGCACGAGGTGGTGGTTATGGTGGTAGTGGTGGTCGTGGTGGTGGTTGTGCTGGTGGTTTGTCCTTTATGGCGTGTGGTGGTAGTTGTAGTGGTTGATGTCACATGGTTGTAGTAGTAGTGGTAGTCGTGGTCATGTAGATCGTCACGGAATGTTCTTGACGTTCTACAGGTGGTAACACTGTGGTACAGAGCTCCAGAGATCCTACTGGGCCTGCCAGTGTACATGGGGTCGGTGGACGTGTGGAGTCTGGCGTGCATCTTTGCCGAGATGGTGAGGAGCTGTCATGGGTGGTTGAGTCTCAGTTGTTCCATCATTCTGCTGTTCTCTTCTTACCATTCCTTGCTTCTTTGCTTCTTGGTTCATCATTCTCTGTTCTTTGTTCCTTGGTTCATCATTCTCTGTTCTTTGTTCCTTGTTTTATCATTCTCTGTTTTTTGTTTCCTGTTCCTTTTCCTTGTTCCACCGTTCACAGATGCTGGGTCGGCCACTGTTCCCAGGGGACTCGGAGATCGATCAGCTTTTCCGCATGTTCAGAACCCTCGGTAATCCCTGCATTCATCCATCATTCATCCATCATTCATCCTTGCATCACTCCGTCTTTCATCCCTGCATTCCTCCGTCATTCTTTCATCAATCATCCTTGCATTCCTCCATCATTCACCCCTGCTTTACAACATTATCTCTTCAATTGCCATCATCCATCCTCCTTTCTCCACCCACCACTACCACCCTCCCTTCTCCACCCACCACCACCACCCTCCCTTCCCCATCCAGGCACTCCGAGTGAGGCAACGTGGCCTGGCGTTTCAAAGCTTCCCGACTACAAACTCACCTTTCCCAAGTGGCGGCCTCAGAACCTCAGCCACATCTTGTGGCCCAACATGGATGCTGATGCTCTCAGTTTACTCGAGGTGGTGTGGTGTGCTGTGGTTTGGCGTGTTGTGGTGTAGTGTGGTGGGACGGGGTGTTCTGTGTTGTTTCGTGGTGTGGTGTGATGATGAAAAGTTCCAATGTGCATGCTTCCCTGCAGAGAATGTTGTGTTACAGTCCACAAGCCAGGTGGTCTGCCAAGCAGTGCCTAGAACACCGCTACTTCAAGGTGAGTCCTCCCTTGCCCATCTTCGCATCATCATCATCATCACTTCTCTCTCTTCTCCTATCATCATCATCACTTCTCTCTTCTCCTATCATCAGTATCACTTCTCTCTCTTCTCCTATCATCAGTATCACTTCTCTCTCTTCTCCTATCATCAGTATCACTTCTCTTTTTCCTTGCATTAATATCTTCCTCATTCTCTTGCACCATCATCCTTTTCATCATCCTCTTGCATCACAAATGACTCAAGCACCACCACCACTCCTCCATCCACACCACTCCACATGCCACCAAGGATGCCAAAGTGGTCAAACCGCCTGCCCTGTCCAGACGTTGAACCTTTTGTCACCCACCCTCTCGTTACCCACCCTTCCCTCATCCACCCCCTCCACCCTCTATTTTCTCTTCTCCCCATCAGCCACCCTCCAACCCCCTCCCCCACCAACCTCTTCTCCACCAAGACCTCCAAAGCCAGGGTGCGTTATGTAAGATATGCTAGGATTTCACCACTTCGTCAATCTCTCGCCGAACGATTGGACAACAAGGCACCTACCGTGTTTTTATTGCACGTGCAAACACATCTGTTTGTTTGTGTTTATGTGTTTGTGTGTCTGTTTGTTTGTGTTTGTTTGTTTGTCGGCGGTGAATTGTTTTTCTGTATCAACAAGCCAGCAACAATTGAGACAACAGACGCCACTTGATTGCTGGGCTAGCTTGCAACTTCTCTCGTCTCCCAACCCCAAGCTGCGTGCTTGAACAACATCTGCTTATGTGTGCACACCCATTCGGTACTACGGTTGATTGTTTTTACTTTGACAAAATTATTATTTCTTTGATTAAATTATTTTTTATTTTGATTAAATTCTTTTTTATTTTGATTAAATTCTTTTTTATTTTGATTAAATTCTTTTTTATTTTGATTAATTTGTTTAAATTCTGCCTAAGTTACTCTTGTCCACAATTTTGTATTTATTTAGTAATTCCTCGTCTTCGTTTGTGCTTTTGAGCACTCCGACGAACCTTTCAACATTCTTCGTTCAATCAAGAACCCTCAAAGTCCACTTTTAAACATCGTTTATGACGTCATCGTACACCTTGGTCAAGCCTGTAAATAACTTGGCAGTTCATTAAAGATAAACACGGTTGGTTGCTTTATTGCCTTGTCACCCTGATGAAATCTCATCGGCGATTGTGTCTCTGTTTCAATTCGCTTCAATCAGAGGAACAAGAATGACGACGTATATGTATATATGTATGTATATAATCATATGGAACAACCTCAAATATATTTTACATCGCTTATGTGTCACGTGAAATGTCGCTTCGATGTTCAAAAATGACTAAATGAGATGCGAAAGCTTTCGAAATGGCAAAAAAAAACAATTGTTTCACTGCACAAGCAAGCAAACCCCAGACCACGAGCACCTGCCTTTAAAAGTCGCAGTACGGCAGTGCGCCACCAACGTGTTGCTGTTGCACGTGATGGTGGTTGCTCACGTGGTGTTGCGTCACGTGGTGCGGCACGTGGTTGACTTCTTGGTGGGGATTTCCGGTCACGTGGACTCCATGCACCTCAAGAGCTCTAGCGTGAGACATCTGCCAGGGCTTGAGGTTGGATGAGTGGAAGGTCTCTTGTGGCTTGGGACTCACGTGACTATCATAGGTGATCTTGTGCGTCCGCGTCTCAGTGTGGTTCTCGGGGAAGGCAGTCTCAATGAGCACCTCTTGACTCGACAGTCTGTTCACGGCTGGCTGCACCTCCTTGTTGCTCACCACGGTACGCTGCACCACTCTGCAAAATGGTGTTGTGTGCATCACTGTAAGGTGGTGTTGTGTGCATCACTGTGAGGTGGTGTTGTGTGCATCACTGTGAGGTGGTGTTGTGTGCATCACTGTGAGGTGGTGCTGTGTGCATCACTGAGGTGGTGTTGTGTGCATCACTGTGAGGTGGTGTTGTATGCATCACTGTGAGGTGGTGTTGTGTGCATCACTGTGAGGTGGTGTTGTGTGCATCACTGTGAGGTGGTGTTGTGTGCATCACTGTGAGGTGGTGTTGTGTGCATCACTGTGAGGTGGTGTTGGGTGCATCGCTGTGAGGTGGTGTTGTGTGTATCACTCTGAGTACTACTTTGTAGGGGTGTTGTGTGCACGAATTTGTAAGGTGGGCGTGTGCGGGAACATTCCTTAGGGGCCTGCTATATTGAAAGATAAGTGCTCTCTTAGCCAGGATGCCTCACGTTGTTGCTGCATACCGCGGTATGTTAAGTTGTTTGGAGGCGGTTATCAGTTTGAATAATAATTTGGATACAAATCATACCAAAATACAAGTGATAGAGCTTTGCCATTTTCAAATTTTCAAATAATAATTTATTTATCCCATCAAAACCCTCATTTGAAGGTCTAATCAAAGGTGCGCCTCTACCGCCTCACTTTTCAACGTGGTGTCTGGATGGAGGCTCTTGTTGGAAGTAGATGTGGCCGTGGATGGGCTGGTCAACGCCCCTCTTTTCGATGCGCTGAGGTTCGAGGGTGTCTGTGAAAGTGGGCAACCCTTCCAGCAGTGACTGAAGCTTCTGGAAGTCTCCGTGCAGTCCTTGGGCCTGCCCTCTGGCCTTGATCACAATCTCATGCTTGAGGTCCTTTGTGACGTCTACCTCCTCCGGCTCCAAGGCGCTGTTCTGGTACTTCTCTGGCACGTAGATACCCTCTGATAAGGCAGACCCGAGCAGCTGACCCATTCCCGTGAAGTAGAAGACCCCAGCAAACAAGTCTGGCTTCGTCTCTTTGGAGGCAGGAGCTGCTTGTGTGGTGGTGGCTGGTGCTGCAGCTTGAGGAGCTGCCGGCTTGGCTGCTCCAGCTACGCTTGTAACCGCTGGGGTCTTTGGGGTCGTTGCAACTGCTGTGGCTGCTGCTGTGGTAGTTTTTGTGGCTGCTGTCGTTGCTGCTGTCGTTTTTGTAGCTGCTGTCGTTGCTTGTGTGGTTTTAGCAGTTACGGTGGTTGCTGGTGTGGTGGTCGCGGCTGTAGTTTTTGCAGCTGCTGTAGTTGCTGGTGCTGTGGGGGCAGTTGTAGTTGCAGCTGTTGTTGCAGCTGTGGTCGCAGCTGTGGTCGCAGCTGTGGATGCAGCTGTGGTTGCAGCTGTGGATGCAGCTGTGGTTGCAGCTGTGATTGCAGCTGTGGTGGTGGCGGTTGTTGGTTTTGCAGGTGTTGTGGCTGTTGTAGTACTTTGTGTAGTTGCGGAGACTTTGGCGGTGGTAGTAGTGGCGGGGGATGCTTGGGTTGCAGGCGTTTGTGGTGCTGTTGAGACCGCCTTGACTTCTCCCACCTTCTTCTGCTCAGGAACAGCTGCAGTCTTCGGAGCTTCTGCAGGCTTTGCGACGGGTTTGGCTGGCTCAGCAGGCTTAGCAACCGGTTTAGGAGGCTCAGCAGGTTTGGTGCCTAGTTTGGCTGGCTCAGCAGGCTTAGCAACAGGTTTTGGAGGGTCGGCAGGCTTAGGAACGGATTTTGGAGGGTCGGCAGGTTTGGCAGTAGACTTGAGACCAAACTTGTTGGCGGGAGTGCTGGAAGGCTCAGGCTTCTTGAACTGAGCCATCCTGTTTGCTCTGCGCAATCAGAAGCACTCACAACTCATCAAGTCATCAGCATCAGTAAATTCAACTTGCAACTATAATCCAGTCATCACCACTAGTAATCGATCATAAACCAAAAAATTGATTCAATCAAGTCATCACGAATCGTGCTTGCAAGAGAGAGTAATAAAGTGAAAGAGTTTACATGGAGTACTCACATGGAAGACATGTTGGTAGACCAAGTTATCCCGACACCTTCAATCAGGGATTTTCAATTTAATTAAAATTAAATTAACTTTTCCTGGAATGAAAATTCAAAACAAAAAGTGAACTGGAAGGAGAAGCCGGAACGGGCGCAAACCTCGAAAGCAGAAGATATTCCAGTGGTGTTTTGATTAGAAGCAGCAAGCCTCTTGAAGCACTCAACCAATCCTTGCTCTGTGTGCAACATAAGCGTCCGTGCGCGTGTATATAAGCAGTATGTAGGTTGGAATCCCACTGGAGTTGGGATAAGGCGGGGGGGTTGTTTGTGGATAATTGAAGTCAATTAAATAGATTATTTAATAATTAATTAATTAATTAAGTTATTAATTAATCAGTGGAATGAGATTAACTCTCTCAAAGGGGGCTCGATGTTGAAATTCGGAGATGCACGTTGGTGAAATCGGCAGCAGCACCTTTCTCCAATAAGATGAAAAAATACACTCACGCACGCGCACACAAAAACACAAGTACATACACACACACACACACACACACACACACACACACACACACACACACACACACACACACACACATACACACACACACACACACACACACACAAACATACATACATACGCACCCTTATACGCACGCCCACATATATTGGATAGGTCTTGGATGTGGATCTGGAGAGAGAGCTATGAACGTAGTTAAGTGAATCCTATGTGCATACAATCAACTCGTGAAGTTCTCACTACAGCGAGCAACCTCCCATCCCAGTGGTATTGTGTTTCATTGGAGAATTAGCACGTACATCGCTGCACTCCTACTCTCGAAACTCTAGTGGTGATATCCATATCTCCATCACACTTTTCTACCTCCATTACACCTTTCTATCTCCATCACACCTCTTCATTTCCATCACACCTTTCTATCTCCATCACACCTTTCTATCTCCATCACACCTTTCTATCTCCATCACACCTTTCTATCTCCATCACACCTTTCTATCTCCATCACACCTCTTCATTTCCATCACACCCTAACACCTCCATCTCAATCATCAAACATTCTCAGTAAAATTCTCACACAACTCAATTAAAACCATCATACAAGACATTACGAGCAGTGTTGTTGTATCTGTGTTGTTGTTGTTGTTGTATCTGTGTTGTTGTTGTTGTTGTATCTGTGTTGTTGTTGTATCTGTGTTGTTGTTGTATCTGGGTTGTTGTTGTTGTATCTGTTTTGTGGTTGTTGTTTTATCTGTGTTGTTGTATCTGGGTTGTTGTTGTTGTATCTGTTTTGTGGTTGTTGTTTTATCTGTGTTGTTGTAACGGTGTTGTTTTTTGTTGATTCTGCCCTTACAATAAACAATCTACTCCAAAAAAAAACAAGAATTTCTACAACTACGAATGAGTTATGAAGGCTCGGACTGCACCAACAAACCACTACCTGCCTCATTCGTCAGCGAGCTGTCTGCTCCAACCCACCAACAATGACAAATTGGCTTACTTCTCTACTTTATTTCTCATTTTTCACCAAAAACAAAGAAACCAGCATTCTTTGTTTGAGTTCTCAGCCCTTTGTGTGTGCCAACAGTTTATTGTTCATCCTTTGTGCTCAATGATTTCTTAAGACTGAACGAGGGAACCTCAGCTGCATGCCTTGGCGCTTTATAAGGGAGGTTTCAGTCACTCATTCATCAAGAAGGTTTGATTTGATTTCATTTGTTGTTGTATCAGTGTTGTTGTTGTTTTTGTTTTTAGTTGTATAATGTTTTTGTATAATGTTGTTTTATATGGTGTTTGTATAGTGTTGTTGTATAGTTTTGTCGTACCATGTTTTTGTATAATGTTGTTGTAAATGTTGTACATGTTGTTGTACATGTTGTACATGTTGTACATGTTGTTTTACATGTTGTACATGTTGTACATGTTGTACATGTTGCTGTATAGTTTGTCGTATTACGTTGTTGTATCAAGTTGTATCAAGTTGATATATAGTGTTGTGGTTGCATGAGTGGGCATGTTGGTGGGATGTAGGATGTATGGAGTGCACCCACTCCAACCTTGAGTTCCGAAGCTTTCATTCTAATGCATCCAGGTTTTAGTCAATGAAGGTAAAGTGCGTATGCGCGCACACACACACACACACACATACACACACACACACACACACACACACACACACACACACACACACACACACACACACACACACACACACACACACACACACACACACACACACACACACACACACACACACACACACACACACACACACACACACACACACACGCACACACACACAAAGATACGCATGCGTGCATGCGTGTTTGCGTGCAGGGGCGCGTAAAACTTATAAATAGTGCGTTCGTCTATTGTTTGAGCCTATGTTGTTCTCGTCGCAAGAGGGACAGGATACCTGTAGGTTGTTTGGCTGAAAATCTCTTGCACCAACGGAGGCTGAAAATCTCTTGCACCAACGGAGGCTGAAAATCTCTTGCATCAACGGTGGCTGAAGAGGTCGACGTGGTAGTGTTCATTCTTTTTCCTCAGAGGTGATGTTGCTTGATGTCTGCGTGATTGTATGTGTAAGTATCAGCGTGAATGTGTGCGTAGATTTCTGCATGGATGTGTGCATGGATAGGTGCATGGATGTGTGCATGGATGGGTGCATGGATGGATGCATGGATGTGTGCATGAATGGGTGCATGAATGGGTGCATGGATGGGTGCATGAATGGGTGCATGAATGGGTGCATGGATGTGTGCATGGATGCTTGTACCACCTGCTTTGTGAGAAATGTTCAAATTATATTGAAAAAAAAACAATTTTCAGTACTTTCCAAAGCTTCGGAGATGACTTACATTTGTGACGTTATTGAACACATCACTTGTTATGTCGCGAACTAAGCGAACGCCAAATGACTGGCTTTAAGCGACAATAAAGAATTGACAAAACAATTCGAACCTTCACTTAGCAGCGGCTGATTGTATGTGTGGATGTTGTTTGATGTTGATGGCGGTTCGTCAGCATCTGCCTGAACCTCTGGTGCCTTGTTATTGGTAAAAGGCCCCCAACTGTGACATCTGAAAAACACAAGCAAGAAAGGTTTGCAAAGCTGAAACCACTTAAAACTTCAAAAAAGTCAAGAACCTTTTTAAAAGTTGAGAAAAGTTTGCAAAATCCATAGAGCTGTTTGTTTCGACAGCGGAGACCTGAGGGAAAGTACACAAAGGTTTGGTGTATGTCCTTTGTTGACACACGCCCACCTGAGTCCTCAAGCTTTCGTGGTGGTGAGTGGCGCAAGCAACACTATACAATGCAATACAATGCAATGCAAAACAATACAACACAGTGCAATACAATGGAATATAACACATTGTGTTAAAACACAAAACAATACAAAGCGATACAACACACTACAACACTGTACACTACAATACAATACACTACACTACAGCACACTGCAATATAATACAACACATCAAACTACAACACAAAGCAATGCAATAAAACACAAGCAGTGTTGAACCAAGTGACACTCTGTAGCGAAACTCACTGCCACCTTCACCGATCCGTCCACCACCCTTCTCCTAACAGCTCCTTTATTCACTTCTCCACGCACCCTTGTGTGCTCAATGCGTTCCTCCCACCGCACCAACCCATTATCCCATCCATCCATCTATCCATCCATCCATCCATCCATCCATCCATCCATCTATCCATCCATCCATCCATCCATCCATCCATCTATCCATCCATCCATCCATCCATTCGTCCATCCATCCATCCATCCTCTGCACAGCCAATCTAATCAACACTTCGTTAGTATGCAGAGGGAAGCTGTTCAGTGGTGCGTGTCCAAATAATTTCAGCGGTTCCTATGCCGGCCATATGAGCTATGGCAAGCATGGAGTGATTGAGGCTGTGGAGTGGGGAGGTGAGCTGCGTATGAAGAGCAACTCCGAACATGCATTGCGCCACATGGAAGACGAGCGAACGTTGAGGAAAGAGAATTATTCTTTGGTTGCCTGGTGTTGCTAGTGCGGATTGGACATGTTGTGGAAGAGTCTAGTGACGTTGTGAGGAGGAGTTACGAGGTGTCACTTGGTGGTGGTTTGAAGAGCCTCTGAGAGGCTGTCTGAACTTGTTGTGGCTTTCAAGGGAGGAGTCTGGAAGAGTATAAAAAAAAAAAACTTTTTATTTTGGAAAGATCTGCTGGAAGGAGGGGAGTTTTGAAGAGGTGTGGGGTGTATTGATCAGACGATAGTGCAGGGCATGAGAGCGAGGAGTGTAACGAGATTAATGGATCATTGCTGGCAATTTTTAAGGCTTTTTCGTTATTGGCGTCACTTAAAATTTTTATTCGACTGCATTCAAAGGGATTGAATGATTGCAAATGTCCCTAAAAATTTGATTGAACAAATGGCCGGAGGCTGTGAGGGTTGTTGTGAGAGTAAAGCACAGCGGGTGGTTCTATAGGGGAGCACCACAAAATTCGTTGTATTCATTTTGTTGTGTTTGCTGTTTGTTGCTATATTTGCTGTTGTTTTGTTGTTATGTTTGCTGTTGTTTTGTTGTTATATTTGCTGTTGTTTTGTTGCTATATTTGCTGTTGTTTTGTTGCTATGTCTGCTGTTGTTTTGTTGCTATGTCTGTTGTTGTTTTGTTGTTATGTTTGCTGTTGTTTTGCTGCTATATTTGTTGTTGTTTTGTTGCTATGTCTGTTGTTGTTTTGTTGTTATGTTTGCTGTTGTTTTGTTGTTATGTCTGTTGTTGTATGCCCTATTTGTTATGTCGGCCATATTTGTTATTCTTCGTACGTTAGTAATGTCTGTCATGTTTTATGTTTGTCATTGTTTCCATAATTGCTAATTATAGTTCTGTTGCGTTCCAGGTGTGCGCGTGAGAGAGGTGTGTGTAGTCACGAGAGCAGCTGACATTACACACCCATGTGATTTAAAGCTACGTCATTACAATGTTCCCTCCAGTATAACCAACCACGTTCAGAAGCTATAAACAAACTGCAAGCCGTCAAAATGACCAAGACACCACCGTTCACAACGTCATCTCCGAAGGCATCGATTTCATACCGCAAGTCACCAACTTCACAAAATTCCACCACCCCAACACCAAAACCAACAACATCGCCACAAAATTTCACCACCTCAACACCAAAACCAACAACCTGTCCACAAAGCTCCACCACGATGCGGGAGGCGAAAGGGAGGCAGAGAGTGTTCAAGGAAAGTAAAGGCACCACTCTGCCCTCCTCCTTCGGCAGGCCTTCCAGCCTGTCGCAAGATACCATCGAAGACGTGGCCAAGGACACGGTCTTCAGGCAGCCTGTGTGGGCCTTCTCAGGCTTCCGCCTCGAACGCTTTTGCAAGGATCTTCTCGGCCGGAACAAGAAAAACAAAATCGTCAAGTCTTCCTCACTTGAGGATTTCAACTGCATGAAGAGCTGCGTGAAGGAGGATGGGAAGTTGGTGAGGAGTCCTGTGGTGGAAGGCAGAAGGAAGGGGGAAAAAGACGAAAACCTCGAGAAAAAAGGAAAATCCAAGAAGTCTTCTTTGCGCTTCAAGAGCATTTTCAAGCCTCGCTCAAAGTCCAAGGAGGAAGACCAAAAAGTGTCAGATATGCAAACGGTGGTTCCGTTGCAGCAGCAACAACACCAACAGCAACAACAACACCAACAGCAACAACAAAAAAAACAACAAAACAAACACCACCAACAACACACCCAACAACAACAGAAACAACACTCCACACACAACATGCGACAGCCCTTTAGAGCCATTTCAAACGGCATACAGACCCTGGAAGAAGAGCCAAAGAGACGAGGAAAGGTTTCAACTCCTTCATTCCGCTGGACACAGCAGCCGCCTACGGGGACTGAGAAGACGGGGGTGGTGGTGGGTGGGGTAAATGAAGGCCCCCACGAGAATTGGGTGGGACACGTGAATGGGGGGAACAAGAGGAAGAGGAGCAAGAAGGGGAAGAGTGGTGAGGCGCCTACTCCTCAGAGGTTAGAAGGGGGACAGTTGACTACGTTGAGTGTGGAACCTCAGGCAGATCTCCTGGGGCAGGTCAAAAGAACCTTTGGCAGGAACTCCATTGTGATCAAGAAGACCGTCACCACCACAGAGACCGCCACCGCTGTGCTGCCCTCCAGCGATCAAGATTCCCCTCTCAGTCGCCAAGTCAACGAGCTGTTCACTAGACCCAACCGCCACAACACCACCTACTCCCCTGCGGACTTCCACTTCACCAGAGACGACTACAACGAAATCAGGAAGAAGACCCGCAGTGCCGAAGTAATCCTGCCTCGCAAGCACCCCAGGCACCACTCCCAAAAGAAGCGAGCATGCAGCGTCAGCAAGAGGACCAGTGTTTGCAGCATCGTTACGACCATCGAAGAAAGCTTCAGTCCCAAAAGGGTGGTGAAAGGGTCTGCCAATGGCGACGTGGTGCATCGGAACAACAACGTAGACAGCAACAACATGATACTTTTCGAACAACAACAACAACAACAACAACAACAACATCAACAACAACAACAACAACAACAACATCAACAACAACATCATCAACAACAACATCAACAGCAACATCAACAACATCATCAACAACATCATCAACAACAACAATATCAACAACATCAACAACATCAACAACTAACAACTTCTTCCAACCATACAGCGGATGAACCTTGTGGGAAGTTAGGAAGGGTGGAAGGAGTTATCGCGGAGTACACCCCCCCCGAACATTCACACCAGCAGTCCATCAGTTCCAATGGAAACGCCAGCAAGTCAGGTGGAAGAACATGCCTCAAGGGAGATCTCTTTCCTACACTTCCAGCCACCCCTTCTGCCATCCCTTCTGCCACCCCTTCTGCCACCCCTTCTGCCACCCCTTCTGCCACCACTTCTGCCACCCCTTCTGCCATCCCTTCTGCCACCCCTTCTGCCACCCCTTCTGCCACCCCTAACGACCTCACCACCACCCTTTCGAAGGTTTGGTCCATTTCCCCTCTTGTTGCGCTAGTTGCTTCACTGGTCCTACAATGAAGTTTGGCAGCTTCGGCTGAGCACCACAATTACAAAAGAAAATGAGTTGACTCTGGCGAAGGAGTGAATCGAAGCTCATTAACAGTTCCAGCCAGCAGTTGAAGCACTTGCGCAAGACTGCTTGGCAACCGGATGAGTCACAGTAGCTGCGATATATAACCCAGAGGTCGCTTAGCCACCTAGCAGTGGTTATATCTGTGGGTACTGTCGCTCGCGAGCCTTATTGCTAATTAAATTCCGGGTCGAATCGGTAATGATGAGAAATCAATGGACCTATCAATTTGAAGCTTTCAAAAAAATTTTTATAAAAAGATATAAAAATAAAATTTAATCTTTAAAATTAAGCGCTTGTGTGGGCCAGGCTTTCAATGAATTTCCTGCTTTAGTAACGATTGCTAGGGAGGTTTCGTGCCGAAACAAGGGCTGTGCGAACTGATTTGGAAAAATGAAACTAGACTGCCACTAAAGATTCGATTGCATCATGCTATGATCACCACCATTGCATTCAGAACGCAGCGGGAAGCCAAGGAGCCAACCAAGCTCTTCCTCTTCTTCAAGTCCTTCCTTCCTCCCAAGCCCTCCCAACAGCCACCCACCTTCGAACTACGTCATCAACTTCTTCAATGACAACCAAACCACCCCTCCCCATCCACCAGCAACAAAAACCCCCCCTCCAACAACCCCACCCAACCCACCAACAACCCCACCCAACCCACCAACAACCCCAACCTACCCATCCACAACCCCACCCACAACCCCACCCACAACCCCACCCAACCCACCAACAACCCCCTCTAACCCACAAAGATGTGGCCTCCTTCAGTGATCAAGTGGCAAGCGACATTTTTGCCAATGTTTTGTGCTCAGTGTCACAAGGAGATGCCACTGACAACAAGGAGGAAAGGAAGGAGGAGGAGAAGGAGGAGGAAAAAAAGAAGGAAGAAAAAGAGAAACATAAAAATGAAAATGAAGAAGAGGAAAAAAAAGAGGAGGAAAAGAAAGAAAGGGAGAAAGAAGAAGGAAAAAAAGAAAAAGAGGAGGAAAAAGAAGAAGAAGAGGAAGAAGAGGAAAAAGAGGAAAAAGAGGAAAAAAAAGAAGAGGAAGAAGAAGAAAAAGAAGGAGAAGACGAAGAAGAAGAAGAGAGGGAAGGAGTAAGCGATGTGATGCTGGAGCAGATATGCGCCCTGTCTTACTTCGATGGACTCAAGTGGATCCCAATACAAACATCCACGGAGTCTCATGGACGTGGTGGTGTGGTGACCAGGATCACCCAGCTGAACGACCCACCACTGCCTCTTCTGACAAACCCTCTTCATCCTCCTCCCCATCCTCTTCCCCATCATAATCCTCCTTCTCTCCATACTCCTTCTCATCCTCCTCCTCATCATCCAACCTCCTCTAGCACTCTTGACGGCAGCAGCAACAGGATCAGAAAGGAGGTAACAAGGGCCTGCATCGAAGGCTTCATCTTCGAGGATGAGGAACAGTCTGCCACTTCGTCAACCACTCTTCTCGCCTCCTCCCAAACCTCCTCCTCCACTCTCACTCCTTCCTCCGTGCTGCCAACAGCACCACCACAGACCCCCCCTGCCACACCAGCTACCCTCCCCCTTCCAAGGTTTGCTCCTAGTCCTACCAGAACCTCCCTCGGCTGCACCCTCTACAACACCGACCCTCAACCACCTGCTCCCACCCTCCCCTGCGTCAAGCAGATCACCACACATGACTATGGAGAGATGTACTCTATCTTCCATGAGATTCCACAGCCTGTCTTGTGGCTCAAGGCTCG
>OX387253.1:9108597-9121097 GCA_947562095.1 Branchellion lobata
CAACACCCCAACAGACAACACTCCAACAGACAACACCCCAACAGACAACACTCCAATAGACAACACTCCAACAGACAACACTCCAACAGACAACACTCCAACAGACAACACTTCTCCAACAGACAACACTATTCCAACAAACAACACTGCTCCAACAGACAACACTGCTCCAACAGACAACACTCCTCCAACAGACAACACTCCTCCAACAGACAACACTGCTACAACAAACAACACTCCTCTTGGAAGTTATCAATCTGATTCAATCAAAGCATTTGTGAAACACGTTTTAGCATTTTTTTTACAGCTCACAACCTGGTCACAACCTGGTCACAACCTGGTCACAACCTGGTCACAACCTGGTCACAACCTGGTCACAACCTGGTCACAACCTGGTCACAACCTGGTCACAACCTGGTCACAACCTGGTCACAACCTGGTCACAACCTGGTCACAACCTGGTCACAACCTGGTCACAACCTGGTCACAACCTGGTCACAACCTGGTCACAACCTGGTCACAACCTGGTCACAACCTGGTCACAACCTGGTCACAACCTGGTCACAACCTGGTCACAACCTGGTCACAACCTGGTCACAACCTGGTCACAACCTGATCACAACCTGGTCACAACCTGGTCACAACCTGATCACAACCTGGTCACAACCTGGTCACAACTTGGTCACAATTTGGTCACAATCTGGTCACAACCTGGTCACAGCTCAAAACCTGGTCACAGCTTGGTCACAGCTTACAATTTGCCCACAACTTTGTTACAACACACAACTTGGTCACAACACACAACTTGGTCACAACACACAACTTCGTCACAACACACAACTTGGTCACAACACACAACTTGGTCACAACACACAACTTGGTCACAACACACAACTTCGTCACAACACACAACTTCGTCACAACACACAACTTGGTCACAACACACAACTTGGTCACAACTTTGTCACAGCTCACTCTCATAGCCACTGTTTGCTGGTGCGCCAGACAAGCCCGCCACGAAGGACAATTGACGGATCTACACCTTATTGTTCGCCACTCGAACGATCTTTTCATGATGATTGATCAGCCACCATTTAGGCATTTCAGCGCCTGATGTCTTAAAAATTGAATCTATTTAACCGGTTCAATAATTGTCATGATAATAATAATAATAATAATAATAATAATAATAATAATAATAATAATAATAATAATAATAATAATAATAATAATAATAATAATAATAATAATAATAATAATAATAATAATAATAATAATAATAATAATAATAATAATAATAATAATAATAATAATAATAATAATAATAATAATAATAATAATAATAATAATAATAATAATAATAATAATAATAATAATAATAATAATAATAATAATAATAATAATAATAATAATAATAATAATAATAATAATAATAATAATAATAATAATAACAATAATAATAATAATAATAAAAATAATAATAATAATAATAATAATAATAATAATAACAATAATAATAATAATAATAAAAATAATAATAATAATAATAAACTATAAGATCAGTAATACAAACAATAACAAAAATACGATTAATAACAATAGAATAACAATGATGAGCTTGATACTATGACAATAACAAGAATTAGATTAATAATAAAAAAAGAGAATAAATAATAAAAATAATAAGATTAATAATAAAAATAATAAGATTAATAATAAAAATAATAAGATTAATAATAAAAATAATAAGATTAATAATGCAAATAATAAGACTAATAATGCAAATAATAAGACTAATAATACAAATAATAAGATTAATAATACAAATAATAAGCAACACATGTCAATAAAAATTCCACTTCCCAGGCAAAAATAAAAAAAATAAAAAAATAAAAAATAAAAAATAAAAAATTCAGCTTCTTAGACACCCTCCACGCCTCATGAAAAAGGGCTTTGACCGGTGTTATAGAACTGGGATTAGATTAAAGAAGATTAGGTTGAGAATGAATATATTTCTAAAATTAACTTGAAGAGGATTAGATCAAGGAGGATTAGATCAAGGAGGATTAGATCAAGGAGGATTAGATCAAGGAGGATTAGATCAAGGAGGATTAGATCAAAGAGGATTAGATCAAAGAGGATTAGATCAAAGAGGATTAGATCAAGGAGGATTAGATCAAGAAGGATTAGATCAAGGAGGATTAGATCAAGGAGGATTAGATTGAAGAGGATAAAGATCAATAAGATTGATGAAGATTAGATCGGAAAATATTGGAATAAAAATGATTGGATTAAAGGAGATTAGGTTGAGAAAGCCTGGATTGAAAAAGATTAGATTAAGAACTGGATTAAAAGAGATTAGATTAAGAAAGACTAGATTGATTGAGATTAGATCAAGAAGGATTTGGAGAGGATTCACTTTGACGGATCATGCTGATCATATGAGGGGCCGTTGATTCACGAATGAAGAATCATCCACAAATGACTCGAAGGCAAAGAGGAGGAGTATTAATAATAAGACACCTCAATAAAACTTGAAAAAGGTATTATTATTATTATTATTATTATTATTATTATTATTATTATTATTATTATTATTATTATTATTATTATTATTATTATTATTATTATTATTATTATTATTATTATTATTATTATTATTATTATTATTATTATTATTATTATTATTATTATTATTATTATTATTATTATTATTATTATTTTTTTTATTTTTATTTTTATTTTATAAATTCTTTTTTCAATTTTAATTTTAATTTTTTTTTAAATTTCAATTTTTTGTTTTTATTTTATTATTATTATTTTTTTTTACATATTATTATTTTTATTTTTATTTATTTTTTTTTAAATAAATTTTTATTATTTTAAGTAGTAAGGATAACAATAACAGAATTCCGAGTCGTTAGTGTCAAATAACCTTTGTCTGCTGCTCTCAATTCATTTTGACAAAACTCTCGTCTGTTTCTTTTTTTTCCATAAAAATTTTTTTTTTCCTTTTTTTTTCATTAATTTCAATTTTTCTTTCATTATTTTATTTATTATAATTTTCTTTCAATTTTTTCAATATTTTCTTTTTTTATAACTTTTAAAAAAAAATTCACTTTTTTTTCACAATTTCTACAACTTATCTAGTTTCCCCGTAGTTTCAGCTGTTTCATTCTTTCTTCGATTAGTTTCCACTCAACTCTTAATTTTTACGAACATCTTATGGCCGCGTGAGCTTATAAATCGAAGGGCAGACGTACAGTTCCCGCGTTATGTGCTTGCTGTGGAGAGAAGGGGGAGGAGGGTGGGTGGGAGGTGCATGAGGGGGTGTATGGTGAGTGGGAGGTGCATGAGGGGGTGTATGGTGAGTGGGAGGTGCATGAGGGGGTGTATGGTGAGTGGGAGGTGCATGAGGGGGTGTATGGTGAGTGGGAGGTGCATGAGGGGGTGTAGGGTGAGTGGGAGGGGCATGAGGGGGTGTATGGTGGGTGGGAGGTGCATGAGGGGGTGTATGGTGAGTGGGAGGGGCATGAGGGGGTGTATGGTGAGTGGGAGGGGCATGAGAGGGTGTATGGTGAGTGGGAGGTGCATGAGGGGGTGTATGGTGAGTGGGAGGTGCATGAGGGGGTGTATGGTGAGTGGGAGGGGCATGAGAGGGGGGAGGAGGGTGGGTGGGAGGTGCATGAGAGGGTGTATGGTGAGTGGGAGGGGCATGAGAGGGTGTATGGTGAGTGGGAGGTGCATGAGAGGGTGTATGGTGAGTGGGAGGTGCATGAGGGGGTGTATGGTGAGTGGGAGGTGCATGAGGGGGTGTATGGTGAGTGGGAGGGGCATGAGAGGGGGGAGGAGGATGAGTGGGAGGTGCATGAGGGGGTGTAGGGTGAGTGGGAGGTGCATGAGGGGGTGTATGGTGAGTGGGAGGGGCATGAGGGGGTGTATGGTGAGTGGGAGGGGCATGAGGGGGTGTAGGGTGGGTGGCAAGTGCATGGAAATTGCGAGAATGACGCTGGAAAGGTTACAATCTAAGAAGAGATGAGAGGTGGCGAGAGGTGATGATGAGAAGAAATGAAAGATGATGAAGAACTGATGAAGTAATGAAAGGTGATGAGGAATGATGAAAGGTGATGAGAAATGATGAAAGGTGAAAATTAAAGTTTATGAATGTAAAAGTAAACTTCTAGGAATCGGCCGCAATTACGAGCGACCAATTGCGGCTGATTTATGGCGGTTGTGCTAGATCGCTGTTGACTCTATATTGCTCTTTTACTTCTTATTTACAATTGCTTCTCAGGCACCACCACGCCTCTAGCTTCCTCGCTGCTCGGAGAGATTCTTCTTGGGAAATTTGCTTTTTTATATTTTTTTAACTAAAAAATTCGAAGCCTTAGTTCTTTCGCGTAGCATTGAACTTAATCCTCAACAAGAGTCGCTGAAAACACACAAAAACTTTTGAAAAGCTCGAAAGAACTCAGACGTTTGCGTGCAACGAGGATGCTACTGATGAGTTTCATCCACCTCCACTTTTATCTTTTCCAAATGTCCCTTCTTCAACCTTTCACGCGCTCCTAAGACAACGAAGAGCAGCCGTCGATACGCGGCTGTTGCGGTCAGTAGAGGTTGTGGCGGTGGTGGTGGTGGCGGTGATGGAGGTAGTGGTGGCGGTGGTAGCGGCGGTGGTGGTGGCGGTAATGGTGGCGGTGGAAGTGGGGGTGATGGTGGTGGTGATGGTGGTGGTGGTGGTGGTGGTGGTGGTGATGGTGGTAGTGGTGGCGGTGGTAGCGGCGGGGTGGTGGCGGTAATGGTGGCGGTGGTGGTGGTGGTGATGGTGGTGGTGGCGGTGATGGTAGCGGTGGCGGTGATGGTGGTGGTGATGGTGGTGGTGGTGAGTGGTTCGAGTGGTCGTTACAGCAATTCCTTTTCCTTTCACATGCCAGCCCACCAACAACTCTCTCGAGCACTCCTTGTACTTCTTCTAACTTCACAATGACCTAGCATTCTTTTAAAATGCAATACGATACAATGCAATACAATACAATGCAATACAATACAATGCAATACAATACAATGCAATACAATACAATGCAATACAATAAAAGACAATACGATACACTGCAATACAATACAATGCAATACAATACAATGCAATACAATACAATGCAATACAATAAAATGCAATACAATACAATGCAATGCAATACAATGCAATCCAATACAATGCAACACAATACAATGCAATACAATACAATGCAATACAATACAATGCAATACAATAGATTAAACCAAGAGACATTGTGAAATAACATGTTACAAATTAAAATTAAACCACAGTACACTTTTAAACACCTCAACACGATACACCGCACCACAACACAACACAAAACAACACAACACAACGCAACACAAAGAAACACAACACAACACAACACAAAAAAACACAAAGCAACACAACACGACACAAAGCAACACAATACAACACAACACAACAAAACATAACACAACACAACACAACACAACACAACAAACACAACGCAAAACGATAGAGCGCACCCACACAAAGAAGAATGATTGATGTGGCTTCAGACCTTAAGAGCTTCAAGGCCGCTGCAGAGCACTCAAAAACGTTCAAAGTTGCTCCCATCAATATCTCTTTTGCAATCTATCCACAGCCCCCCATCATAACCTCTCTTTCACAACTCCTCGTCCACAATCCCCCCCTCATAACCCCCCCTCATAACCCCCCCTCATAGCCCCCCCTCACAACCCCCTCCTCACAACCCCCCCTCACAACCCTCTCTCACAACCCCCATTTTCAATCCCCTCCCCTCATCTTCAACCCCCCCTTTCCTCCACAATTTCTTATCTTGTTCCTCTGCAGTGTAGTAGAGTCATTGCATGTTGTGATGGGAATGTAAGCGATGGAGGCGCCCTGAAGTGAACAGCACCAGAACCACAGAGAGTTTCAAAGGAGCTCAAACATGAGGCAGCATAATACAGCGCGTAAAAATACAATACAAAGCAAAGCAAAGCAATACAATACAATACAGTATAATACAATACAATGCAATACAATGCAATACAATGCAATACAATACAATACAATACAATACAATACAATACAATACAATACAATACAATACAATACAATACAATACAATACAATACGATAAAATACAATAGAATACACTAAATTGCATTGAAATAGAGTATACTACAATACAGTAGGATGAAACCAATACGATACAAAACAATACTATAAAATACAAAACTACATCGTTACACTCTTCAAACATAACTCATTAACAGTTTCCTTTTAATGTATGTGTGAAAGAAAAGGAAAATGAAGAAAAGAAGGAAAAGAAGGAGAAGAAAGAGGAGGAAGAGGAAGAAGAAGAGGATGAAGAAAAAGAAAAAAACAAAAAATAAAAAGAAACATATGAATAAAAAGAAAGAGAGTTAAAGAAGGAGGAGGAGGACGGACAGAATCATTTTGTCAATAAACCCACTCATTAGTCGCATCTTTGAGTGTGGACAATTCACCATGCAACAGTCGACAATTACCATGCAAAAGTTGACAATTCACCATGCAACAGTTGACAATTCACCATGCAACAGTTGACAATTCACCATGCAACAGTTGACAATTCACTATGCAACAGTCGACAGTTCACCATGCAACAGTTGACAATTCACCATGCAACAGTTGACAATTCACCATGCAACAGTTGACAATTCACCATGCAACAGTTGACAATTCACCATGCAACAGTTGACAATTCACCATGCAACGGTAGACAATTCACCATGCAACAGTCGACAATTCACCATGCAACAGTTGACAATTCCCCATGCAACAGTTGACAATTCACCATGCAACAGTTGACAATTCACCATGCAACAGTTGACAATTCACCATGCAACAGTCGACAATTCACCATGCAAAAGTTGACAATTCACCATGCAACAGTTGACAATTCACCATGCAACAGTTGACAATTCACCATGCAACAGTCGACAATTCACCATGCAAAAGTTGACAATTCACCATGCAACAGTTGACAATTCACCATGCAACAGTTGACAATTCACTATGCAACAGTCGACAATTCACCATGCAACAGTTGACAATTCACCATGCAACAGTTGACAATTCACCATGCAACAGTTGACAATTCACCATGCAACAGTTGACAATTCCCTATGCAACAGTCGACAATTCACCATGCAACAGTCTACAGTTCACCATGCAACGGTAGACAATTCACCATGCATTCGTTCATCTTCAACCCATAGATGAGGGCCTGATGCCACGGAGTGACAGCAGTCCGTTTTGAGCTCATTTACTGTTTGTTTAAAATTTTCTCCATGCTCCTGTCGATTATTTTTCACCTTCGTCCACCACACCTTCGTCCACCACACCTTCGTCCACCACACCTTCGTCCACCACACCTTCGTCCACCACACCTTCGTCCACTCCCATCCATCCATCTGTCCTCAAACCTTCCTCTATCCACTCCAACCCACCTCAGTGTTTCTTCAACTCCGTCAAATTCCATCACAATCCATCCAACACCAAGTTTTTTACCTTCTGTTGTCCACTTCCAACTAACTACTCTCAATCCACCCACCCATCCATCCACCCACCCATCCACCCACCCATCCACCCACCCATCCATCCATCCACCCACCCATCCATCCATCCGTCCATCCATCCACCCACCCATCCACCCACCCATCCATCCATCCACCCACCCATCCATCCATCCATCCATCCATCCATCCATCCATCCATCCACCCATCCATCCATCCATCCATCCATCCATCCATCCATCCATCCATCCATCCATCCATCCATCCATCCATCCATCCATCCATCCATCCATCCATCTATCCACCCATCCATTCATCCACTCACCCACTCACCTTCAACACCAATCTCCCTTTCCGGTTGAAACAGAGCACGTGACCGTGTGAGGAGATGCGGACGAGGCTGTGGAAGCCCGTGCTGACGACGTGGAGGAGGGCTGGAGAAGGGGGGGAGGGGAGGGGGAAGAGGGGGGGGGAGGTTGATTGGGTTGGAATGAAGGTTGATTAAGTAATTGGGTTGATTGGTTGAAAAGTTAAATAAATAATTTCGTTAATTGGTTGTAGGTTGACTCAATAATTGGGTTAATTGGTTGGAAGGTTGAGTCACATGACCACTTATTCAATTGGGTGGATCAGGTTGATAATTAGAGGGGTAATTGAATGATGTCAATTGCATCAATGGACATAAATAGGACCCCCTTGACTCACCAAATAACCATTCATCAATACTTCAGATCACGTGATCACATAATTATTAAAAGAATAAATAAAGAAATAAATAAACAATAATTTAAATAAATAAATAACAATTTAAATAAATAAATAATAATTTAAATAAATAAATAATAATTTGAAAAATAAGTGAATAAATACAACATTTATTTATTTTTTAAAATTATTAACCTTGTTTGTCGGAGTCCTGGTGAGTTGCTCTGACGCGGCCCTTGGTGAAGAGGACGAAGCGCCTGGAACAGTGGTTCCTCAGGTGAATGCTCCTGCTCATGTTGCCTGGAGCCCGCTGCATCACCCTCTCGATCAACTGGAGAAGGAGAGAGGTAGGGGTAGTGAATTTGGAGGGTGGAGAGGAAGGGTGGAGGGTAGAAAGGTGTGAAGGGGTGTGAAGATGGGTAGTGAGAAAGTTATTGACAAACCACTCTTAAACCATCATTAAACCACCTTTAAACCACCATTAAACCACCAATAAACCACCATTAAACCACCAATAAACCACCAATAAACCACGAATAAACCACCATTGAAGCACCATTGAACCGCCAATAATTCCCCAGTAAACCACCCCCATTGTCGTCAAGCAAAAAGGAAGAAACACTCCAAGAAAGATATCGGCATCAAACAAACAACCCCTGAGAAAAAAATTAAAAAAAGAAACAAAAGAAAACAAAAGAAAACAAAAGAAAACAAAAGAAAACAAAAGAAAACAAAAGAAAACAAAAGAAAACAAAAGAAAACAAAAGAAAACAAAAGAAAACAAAAGAAAACAAAAGAAAACAAAAGAAAACAAAAGAAAACAAAAGAAAACAAAAGAAAACAAAAAATAAAAATAAAACAAAAAATAAAAATAAAGGAACAAAGGGAAGAAGAAAAGAAGAAAAGTTCCGAAAGCAGTCATCGTGAGGCCTGTTTGTGAGGAGGAGAGCAAGGAGCGACTGAGAACTCGAACATCGGAGGCTGAAGGATGGCTGCAGATCAATCAACCTCTCTGTAGGCATCAGAAACAACTTCTCAGTGGAAACCTGAAGGTCTCAGCCATTTGTATCGTCTCAAAAAGTTAAGCGCTGTGTAGTTGTTCATGCAATACAATACAATACAATACATCTTGCAAGGGAAACTTCATCATCGCTCAGCATCCGGTGGTAGCTGTGGGATGTTTGAGCTGTTTGAGGAGGATCATGACACGAGCTGCTCAAAGCTGTTTAAGGTGCTTTGTGAGGTTGGTTGGTGTGATAGTCCAAGCTGGTCCAGTGGTGCAGTTTGGTGTGAATACTCAGGCTGGTCTACTGAGGAAACCTCACTGTGACCACAGAACAGGACCCCTTTTAGTTCGATTCTACGAGATGAACTGGAGTTCCAAATATACAAACTTTGCTCATGTTTTGTTGCTATTAAATGTTGAGGTATACAACAAACTTCAATTAAAAACCCTCAATCGTGCTCAGGTGCAACGAGAAGACAATTGGACGATGCAACAATACAGACAACACCATGCAACAGTACAGACAACACCATGCAACAGTACAGACAACACCATGCAACAGTACAGACAACACCATGCAACAGTACAAACAACACCATGCAACAGTACAAACAACACCATGCAACAGTACAGACAACACCATGCAACAGTACAGACAACACCATGCAACAGTACAGACAACACCATGCAACAGTACAGACAACACCATGCAACAGTACAGACAACACCATGCAACAGTACAGACAACACCATGCAACAATACAGACAACACCATGCAACAGTACAACAATGAAGCACCAGCACGCCGTCATTGAAGGTGAGAGGTCTTCAAAGAGGATCTCGGCACGACAAACATGTCTAATTATTGCTCATTATCGCTCATTATCGCTCATTAACACCAATTACTCTCCTCCAATTAGTCCTTTATAAATCGGTCGCTCAAATTATTTTTAACAGCTTTACCATCATCATCATCATCGTCGTCATCATCATCATCATCGTCATCATCATCATCATCGTCGTCATCATCATCATCATCATCATCTTCATCATCGTCGTCATCATCATCATCATTATCATCATCATCATCATCATTATCATCATCATCATCATCATCATCATCATCATCATCATCATCATCATCATCATCATCATCATCATCATCATCATCATCATCACCATCATCATCATCATCATCATCATCATCATCATCATAATCATCATCATCATCATCATCATCATCATCATCATCATCATCATCATCATCATCATCATCCTCGTCATCATCATCATCATCATCATCATCATCACCATCATCATCATCATCATCATCATCATCATCATCATCATCATCGTCATTTTCATCCTCGTCATCATTCTCATCACCTCCACCACCAACGTCATCCTCATCCTCATACTTCTCCTTCTCATCTTCATCTTCATCATCATCTTCTTTTTCTCCTTCTTCATCATCCTCTTCCTTTCCACCACCACGCAGCAATTACGGGTCAGATAGTTAATCTTTCACACACACACTTCCACTCAACCAGCGCACACCCCTTCACAACTTCCAAAGAACAACAGTAATAATAAATAAATAAATAAATAAATAAATAAATAAATAAATAAATAAATAAATAAATAAATAAATAAATAAATAAATAAATAAATAAATAAATAAATAAATAAATAAATAAATAAATAAATAAATAAATAAATGAACAACAACAAAAATAAAAACAACAACAAAAATAAAAACAACAACAAAAATAAAAACAACAACAAAAATAAAAACAACAACAAAAATAAAAACAACAACAAAACAACAACAAAAAACAACAACAAAAACAACAAAAAAAAACAAAAACAAAAACAACAACAACAACATTAACAACAGAATCTTCTTTTTTGGACTTCCATATATCTATTTATAAAAGCCTGTTCACAATTTACTTTTATCTTCTCATTTTGATCATTAGCCTCTTGCTCTTCGACAGCAGACGATTGGGACTCCTGGTCACTTCTGCAAGTCTTCATGCTTCATAAGCACTTCGTGAACAAATACACAATGACGTCATTTTGATCCATTCGTCGTTGTACTGGGATGCATTGCATTGCGTTGTACTGAAATGAATCGCATGTATGTATTGCATTGTATTGTATTGTATTGTATTGTGTTGTTTTATATTTCATTGTTTTGTATTGTATTATATTGTAGTGCATTTCTTTTGCATTTTCATGCGTTTTTCTGTAATAAATTATATTGTATTGTTTTGTAGTGCATTGAACTTTGTTGTATTATAATATATTGTATTGTATTGCACTGCAATGTATTGTATTGCTCAGCATTGTATTTTTTTCCTGATGCCTTTAAATATATTCCATTCAACACACATTTCCAATCCAGTGGAGGAAACATGGAGAGTAGCGGAACAAAGAAAAGAAGAGGAGGAAGAAGTAAAAGAAAAAAAAGAAGAAGATAGAAAAAAGAAAGTGAAAAGAAGATGAGGAAGAGAGAGAAAGAGGAGAGAGAGAGGAAAAGAGAAGGAGAGAGAGGAAAAGAGAAGGAGGGAGAGGAAAAGAGAAGGAGAGAGAGGAAAAGAGAAGGAGGGAGAGGAAAAGAGAAGGAGGGAGAGATATTTCAACAACGCACTTACCGAATCTTCAGCTCCCACCTTGATCAGCATGGCCATCAGGGCCGCCCTGCGTGAGAATCATCATCATCGTATTCATAGTCGTCATCATCATCATCATCATCATCATCATCATCATCATCATCATCATCATCATCATCATCATCATCATCATCATCATCATCATCATCATCATCATCATCATCATCATCATCATCATCATCATCATCATCATCATCATCATCATCATCATCATCATCATCATCATCATCATCATCATCATCATCATCATCATCATCATCATCATCATCATCATCATCATCATCATCATCATCATCATCATCATCATCATCATCATCATCATCATCATCATCATCATCATCATCATCATCATCATCATCATCATCATCATCATCATCATCATCATCATCATCATCATCATCATCATCATCATCATCATCATCATCATCATCATCATCATCATCATCATCATCATCATCATCATCATCATCATCATCATCATCATCATCATCATCATCATCATCATCATCATCATCATCATCAT
>OX387253.1:9123597-9126097 GCA_947562095.1 Branchellion lobata
CACCAAACCCTCAATACACCCCTCTAACCCCTCAATACACCCCACCAAACCCTCAATACACCCCACCGAACCCTCAATACACCCCACCAACCCCTCAATACACCCCACCAACCCCTCAATACACCCCACCAACCCCTCAATACACCCCACCAACCCCTCAATACACCCCACCAACCCCTCAATACACTCCTCCAACCCCTCAATACACCCCACCAACCCCTCAATACACCCCACCAAACCCTCAATACACCCCACCAAACCCTCAATACACCCCACCAAACCCTCAATACACCCCACCAAACCCTCAATACACCCCACCAAACCCTCAATACACCCCACCAAACCCTCAATACACCCCACCAAACCCTCAATACACCCCACCAACCCCTCAATACACCCCACCAAACCCTCAATACACCCCACCAAACCCTCAATACACCCCACCTACTCCTTAATACACTTCCCAAACTCTGAACCTCCTATAAACTCATTCCATTCTTACTCCTTCATTCCTTCTATCTTCTCTCCTTCATTCAACCTTTTTTACTCAACCTTCACTCCTTCATCCCGCACTCTTCACTCACTCCAAAATCATTCATTCAATCCTCATTCTTTCTTTCAGTCTTTTTTTTTAATTTTTCAGCGTCCTCCGACGACCGTATTTGGTATTCGTGCATACAGCCGATCCACTCATCTGCCCTCCGATGACTTTGAAGCGCCGACGCAGGGGTCGTGAGAGTGTTTGAAGAGTTTGGAATTGGTAATTCAACGTCACCGTGTTGCCTTTCCGTGTCTTACAAAGCCAAATTGGAGGTACTTGCGTTTTTAAAAAGCAACATTGCAGGAGTGAGGATGGGGAGGGAGTGGGAGGGGTCTTGAAGAGTGTTAATGGGTAATTGAAGGGGTTGGAAAGTTGTTGGGAAGGGGTGGGTGGCTGCTTATAAGGTTTATGGAGGAAGATGAAAAGTAGTTCTTAGCAGGGTTAGAAATGCTGGATGTGCACGGCTCTAAGGACTTTTGCACCGTCTCAAGTGCACGCCCGCATACTTTTGCTCTTGCAAGGCCTTGGGAGGAATATAGAAGGAGCTGAATGAGTGAATGAGTGAATGAGTGGAAGAGTGAGAGAGGGAGTGAGTGAGGAAGTGAGTGAGTGAGTGAATGAGTGAGTGAGTGAATGAGTGGAAGAGTGAGAGAGGGAGTCAGTGAGGAAGTGATTGAGTGAGTGAATGAGTGAATGAGTGAATGAGTGAAAGAGTGAGAGAGGGAGTGAGTGAGGAAGTGAGTGAGTGAGTGAGTGAGTGAGGGAGTGAGTTAGTGAGTGAATGAGTGAGTGAGTGAGAAAGTGAGTAAGTGAGTGAGTGAGTGAGTGAGGGAGGGAGTGAGTGAGTGAGTGAGTGAGTGAGGGAGTGAGTTAGTGAGTGAATGAGTGAGTGAGTGAGGAAGTGAGTAAGTGAGTGAGTGAGTGAGTGAGAGAGGGAGTGAGTGAGTGAGTGAGTGAGGGAGGGAGGGAGGGAGAGAGTGAGTGAGGGAGGGAGGGAGGGAGTGAGTGAGTGAATAAGTGAGTGAGTGAGTGAGTGAAGGAGTGAGTGAAGAAGTGAGTGAGGAAGGGAGGGAGTGAGTGAGTGAGTAAATGAGTGAATGATTGAGTGAATGAGTGATTAAGTGAATGAGTGAGGGAGTGAGTGAGGGAGTGAATGAGTGAGTGTGTGAATAAATGAAAATATTTTTAACAACATTTGGGCGGTTTGTTTGGCAAGGGCGCTGCCTTGGCTACTCTCGTGAGCACCTCATCTCTCGAAACTCTGAACTAACCATCCTCTTCTCCCAAATTAGCAATTATCAAAAAGCTCAATAACCGAACTCTGTCACCAGTGGTTAAAACTCAGTTGCCTTCCCGAATCAAAACCTGAGTGGTTTTGAGTGAGACTCTGGTTGGGAACCGTTTGTTGAAATACATTGGAGGCAGCAGAGGGGGTTTGTGGTGAGAAGCATGTGAGCTTGAAGAAGGGGAGACGGGAAGATTGTGGAGAGGTTGTGTGGGAAGGACAAAATTAATGGCTAATGAACATGAAAAACATAAATAAATTTCACTGTGCTCATGTGCTGTGAAATGGAGTTGTCATCGTTGGAGCTTGTGTGAAAAAGGTGATGAGGAATGAAAGGGAAGGCGTCGAAAAATAATTAAGTGGGTGTTTGAGATTGCGAGAATTCATCGAATTCTTGAAGTGAGTGGATGAAACTGTATTTCAAAAAAGAAAAAAAATGAAAAAAAGGAAGAGGAAAAAGAAGAAAAATAAAAAAGATTAATAATGAAAAGAAAAAGACGAATGAGAAAAGAATAAAAAAAAAGAAAAAAGAGGAGAAAAATAAATTGAAAAGAGGAGAAGGCTTGACTGTTGCATTTTGTGCAACACACCGCTCAGCCGACCTGAATTCTATAACCACCACCATAACTACCACTATAACCACTACCATAACCACCACCATAACCGCCATCATA
>OX387253.1:9131097-9138597 GCA_947562095.1 Branchellion lobata
AGAGGGGAGGACGAGATGGAAGGGAAGAAGACAGGAATTGTGTGTTGACGTCACTATTTCCATGACAACACTGGTGTGGTGACGTCATCAGACGGTGCATGAGCTGACGTTCACAACGTTGGCAGAGGCGGCAGTTGTTGATGACGTGGCCACAACAACAATAACAACAACAACAACACTGTCTTTTTTGTCTCTTCACACCAACCTTCGTCCCTCTGCATGACTTCTCGATGGCGCTTGGAAGACGGCATTTTTCCCTCTTGGTTCGAAAAAACAAAAAAATAATCCTATGGAGAAGTAAGAAAGAAAAGGTTTCTTGTGAGTTTTGTAGTTGTTGACATGCTGCCCGAGGGGATGGAGGTAGTGGATGCGTTGTGACCGCTTGTGTGGAAGAGGGTGACAAGGAGGATGGACGAGTAGGTAGCTTTGAAAAGGACAATGGAAGAAGGGGGAAAGGAAAGATCAAACACGTGACTGAAAGCGCTATAAGATCTAGAAGCATGTAACAAATAGAGTGGCAGAGGATGATGATGATGAAGAGGAAGAGGAGGAAGATGAGGAGGAAGATGAGGAGAAAGAGGAAAAAAATGGAAAAGGTTTTGGAGAAAATGTGTTTGAAGGTGTGTGTCTGTATGCCCTTCATCGCTACTTTTTCAGCGTTGAGTATGCAAGTTAAGATGCTTCCCGTCAGTAGGTCCGTGAGTGGAGTCGGGAGGGATGTTTTGAAAGTGAAGTAGCGTCCGTGACGTGAAGAGGAGTTGTGATGGAGGTGGCTGCTGAGGTGGTTGCTGAGGTGGCTGCTGAGGTGGCTGCTGAGGTGGCTGCTGAGGTGGCTGCTGAGGTGGCTGCTGAGGTGGCTGCTGAGGTGGCTGCTGAGGTGGCTGCTGAGGTGGCTGCTGAGGTGGCTGCTGAGGTGGCTGCTGAGGTGGCTGCTGAGGTGGCTGCTGAAGTGGCTGCTGAGGTGGATGGGTTGGTTGTGCTGGAAAAACCTTTGATGAGTGGAGGCCGAGAAGGTGCCACAAAGATGACTGCGGAAGGAGAGACACACGTGAAGTGGCTGCTGCTGGTGCTGCTGGTGCCATTTGTGGTGGTGGCCGTCGTGTTGATGACGAAAATGATGATGATGATCATGATGATGATCATGATGATGCTGGTGGTTGTGTTGATGATGTTGATGATAGTGCTGAAAATGATGATGATGATGAAGATGGTGAAGATGGTGATGATGATGATGATGATGGTGAAGATGATGATGAAAAAGGTAACGATGACGATGAAAAAAAAGATGCTTGAAGCAATGAGGTAATCTGTCTTTGTGGCTGTGGTCGTGATGGCTGTGGTGGTGGGGGTAGGTGTGGTGGTTGTATTGGTCTTCTTGGTGGTAGTGGTGGCGGCGGTGGTTGATTGAAAAACTGAGACTAGAGCCAATGTGGTGGTTGTGGAGACGAAGGTTTTTGTGAGGGTCTTTCAGTAGAAGCCTTAACTTCGCCCGTTGCAAACAAAAGTATACTTTTTGTAAGTGATGAATGGAGGAGAGAAGGAAGAGTTGGAAAAGAAAAGAGGTTTGTGGAGGAGAAAAATGACGTGGAAAGTGGAGTTGACTGGAAATGGTACAACCACAGCGGGGACATGTAAGGAACACTTTGAACATGTGAGGGGGGGTGTGAAAGGAGGCCTGAGGGAGGGGGTAGTGAGTTTTGCCACGGAGTTTCTTGAGATTTTGGAGCAGCAGGCGGCCGTTTGAGAAGGCGGTGGTCAGGAAAAAAGGGTCGACCAGGCACTCGAAAGGCATTTTGGTGAGAATGAGGGGTGGATGATGGATGTTCATTGGCTTGAGTGGTCGTTACACCCTCCAAGCAACTGCACCGACGTTACGAGCGCTTAATGGTCTTCCAAGTGCTTTGCTGTGAACTCACAGATTGCTTTCCTCCTCTTTCCTCTTCTTCTTTTTTTTCTTTTTTCTTTTTCTTCTTTTTTTTCCTTTTCTTCTCCTTCTTTTGAGGCTGCAGCGATGCCAGGTGTTTGGAACTCTTCATGAATTAGCATTGACCCCAGCTAGCCTCGCAACTACGGTGAGCTCGCTTGTCGGAACTCTTGAAAGGAAATCTTCTCGTCGGTTGATTGGACGGTTGGTTGGTCGGTTGGTTGGACGGTTGGTTGGACGGTTGGTTGGACGGTTGGTTGGACGGTTGGTTGGACGGTTGGTTGAACGGTTGGTTGGACGGTTGGTTGGACGGTTGGTTGGACGGTTGGTTGGACGGTTGGTTGGACGGTTGGTTGGACGGTTGGTTGGACGGTTGGTTGGACGGTTGGCTGGACGGTTGGTTAGTTGGTCGGTTAAATGGTTGTTTCGATGGCTGGCTGTATTGTCGGTTGGATGGTTGGTTGGATGGTTGGTTAGACGGTGGGATGGTCGGTCAGTTGGTTGGATGGTTGGTGAAGTGTAGAAGTATCGAAGGAAAAGAATATTCCGTTCATGAGCTGGTACACTTTTTATCTTCGTCCACGTGAGTCTGGTTTTCTGTTGGAAAGAATTTGACTTTTTATCTCACCAAATCTGCTATCTTGTTAAAAATAAAAACAAGTGTGAAGACGTCAATTCATTTCTTTGCACCCAGGCACCACGCATTGTTTATAGTGGTTGCGAGACTCAGGCACTGGCGTTTCACGTTGATTAATTCCGCTCGGAGCTGAAATTGCTATGTCTTCTCGCCTACGGAAGCCGCAACAGACTCAAGGGTGTTTGCTCACTTCAACATCAAACCACACTTCAGAAGGCTCACAATGCTTGAGTTTGAACTAAAAAATGCCAAAACTTTGATTCAAAATGACCGAATAATAGTTTGATGAAATTCAACGTGGAGAAATCCCATTGTTTTTGTCACACCAAAATGCAAGCCAGCACTCTACCCACCTCTTCGTAGCATTCTTCCTTCTTGTTCCTTTTCAGTTGTGGTCACGGGGGGGAGTGCTCAAACGAGTCATGTTCTGAGTAGTCAAGGCAGGATGGAAGGACCCCAAGAAATTCATCCAATGCTTTCAACGAGAGTTGGTGGTTTGTTCTATAACCAAAGCAACACTTTACAACAGCACTTCAACAACAATAACAGCACTTCAGCAACAACAAAAAATTTCAACAACAACAAAAAAATTCAAAAACAAAAATTCCAACAACAAAAAAACTTCAACAACAACAAAAATCCAACAACAACAAAAATCCAACAACAACAAAAATCCAACAACAACAAAAATCCAACAACAAAAAAAATCCAACAACAACAAAAATCCAACAACAACAAAAATCCAACAACAACTCAACAACAACTGCACCAGATTCACGTCTCTATTACTCAAATCCTCGAGTGCCTAAGATCACCAAGCAACTGGAAGTCCAGCAAGTTTCAAATGTTCTCTGCAAACAACACTCCATGTGAGGTATCCAGTCTGGAGTTCCAACAGAGGCAACCGTCTACAATCTTTCAAGTTCACTGTGTGTCATTTTTGCTCACAGCCCGGTTCTGCTTCTTACGTTCGCTTTCAAATCAGTTACAAAGCAGTACAACAACTACCACAACGATCACTTATTGAACTCTGTGTGCATGCGAAGCTTCGATAATCACAAAATCTTTGTCTCTGCCTTCATTACTTCACTCTGCCGTGTTCAGCGTATATATACACATATCGACGACTTGCCCATATATAACATACCCACATACACATACAGACACACACACACACACACACACACACACACACACACACACACACACACACACACACACACACACACACACACACACACACACACACACACACACACACACACACACACACACAAACACACACACACCCACACACACACACAAACACACACACACACAAACACACACACACACACACACACACACACACACACACACACACACACACACACACACACACACACACACACACACACACACACACACACACACACGCACGCACACGCACACATCGGTGTGTGCGTGCGCATATACTCAACTGTTATTTGCATGGTCTAGAAATCGAGGTTAGTTACATGCCAATCTATCACTCAAGTTTCATTGAAATGTCGCACAGTCTTTTGTTTGCCACAACACGCGTATCTTCTCATCCGCCCAGCAATTCAGCCGTTCGCAAATTTCAAACCTTTTTTGCACCTCAACTTTTAAAATTTTTCTCAAATTGCCATCATAATTTGATCACCAAGGCAACCTTTGGAGGGGGGGGGGAGAGGGAAGAGAGGGTTGCTAAGCAATGAAGCACCACGTGACGAGAACACGTGATGAGGTCGCCGTTATTTGTGGTCGAAAGAAGAAATGCCTTTTGAGTTGTCAAGAGGTGACAAGTGTGAAGGCACCAACAAATGGTAGTTTATTTATCTCACATAATTGTCAGCTTGTAACGTTATGTACGATCCTACCAACCTAAGCTCTAATCCTCACCCTAAAAAGCTTTTTTAAAGGTTTGAGGGTGTGTGAATGAGATTGGAATAGCGTGTTGTTGTGACTGTTGTTGTTTGTTGTTGTTGTCGTTGTTGTCATTACAGTTGTTGTTGTTGTTTTTGTTGTTTTTGTTGTTGTTGTTGTTGTTGTTGTTGTTGTTTTTCTTTGCGTCTGTTACTAGTACTAATACTATTCCAAGCAGCAGTCCAGTATTAGTTTAAGCTCTAGTACTAACACTAGTACAAGCAACAAGAGTCGACTTCTGCTTGCTGCCTCTATGTTTATGGAAGTTGAAAAAATGGGAGGAGTTTGGAAATGGAAGGTAGAAGAGGGGGAGGTAGGAGATGGAGGGGTGGGAAGTGGGAGGATGGGAGGATGGGAGAGTGAAAGGATGGGAGGGTGGGAGGTGGGAAGTGGAAGGGTGGGAGGGTGGGAGGGTGGGAGGATGGGAGGGTGGGAGGATGGGAGGGTGGGAAGATGGGAGGGTGGGAGGGTGGGAGGGTTGGAGGTAGAAGGGTGGGAGGGTTGGAGGTAGGAGGATGGGAGGGTGGGAAGGTGGGAGGGTTGGAGGCGGAAGGGTGGGAGGGTGGGAGGCGGAAGGGTGGGAGGGCGGGAGGGTGGGAGGGTGGGAGGGTGGGAGGTGGGAGGGTGGGAAGGTGGGAAGGTGAAGTTGGAGATCACACATTTGTTCGACGAGTCCAACAAACCACCACGACATCTGTAGACATTTCGAATCTTCACAAAAAATACTTTTCTACAGCTTATAAGAACGCTGGGTGTGTAATAGAGAGATTAAACAAGAGAGACAATAGCTAAATTTTTAACTCACATTTCGAATTCCTGCATTAGGACTCAATTGAGGCTTAAGAGAAGCATTAACTCGCTACTTCTGCTTCTTAATGCTTACAAAACATTTTAATTATTCACTTTTTCACTACCTCGTGAATCCAACGTAAGCAAGATTTTATCTGCGCGTCACAAAGACTTCACATTCGACTGACATGGGCATAAAAAATACAAGTGGTTTGAAACAACCAGGGTCCTTTCAGCAACAAGAACAACCACAATAAGGATGAGGATAATGGAAATAATAAAAATAATAAAGGAATAATGAAAAATAATAATAAAAAAATTAAATAAAAAAATAATAAAATAATAATAAAAGAATTTTAAATAAATAAATAAATAATAAAATAATTTAAAAAAAATTAAATTAAAAAATAATAATAAAAAAATTAAATAAAAAATAATAATTAAAAAATTAAATAAAAAAATTAAATAATTGAATAAAAAAATAACAATGAAAAAATTAAAAAATAAGAATAAAAATGATAAAATGTTTTTAACCCCATGTTGGTATTAGTCAGAATTTCATTAAGAATGCGTAATGTTCCCATTGAGGACCTCGACAGCACCTCAAAATTGCACGAACGGCACACATCAAAAATAAACACAATAGGGGCAAACATCGAAATAAACACAACACAATAAGGCAAACCCAAAAACATCAGAAGACGATTACGTCATGATGGCATCACGGAACATTACAGAAAGCATAAGAACAGCACAGAACAGCGTAGAACAGTGTAAGAACAGCGTAGAACAGCGTAGAACAGCATAAGAACAACGTAGAACAGCGTAGAACAGCGTAGAACAGGGTAGAACAGCGTAGAACAGCGTAGAACAGCGTAGAACAGCGTAGAACAGCATAAGAACAGCGTAGAACAGCGTAAGAACAGCGTAAGAACAGCGTAGAACAGCGTAGAACAGCGTAGAACAGCATAAAAACAGCATAAGAACAGCGTAGAACAGCGTAGAACAGCATAAAAACAGCATAAAAACAGCGTAGAACAGCGTAGAACAGCGTAGAACAGCGTAGAACAGCGTAGAACAGCGTAGAACAGCGTAGAACAGCGTAAAACAGCGTAAAACAGCATAAGAACAGCAAAGAACAGCGTAAGAACGGTGTAGAACAGCGTAGAAGAGCATAAGAACAGCGTAGAAGAGCATAAGAACAGCGTAGAACGGTACAAAACGACATAGGCCGTTATAGGAGGCCATAAAAGGACATAGCAACACTGACATACAAGAGCGTTTCAACGCTACACCGCTTGGATTCCTTGCATGCCTGTCTGTGCGCCCGCAACAACACGGCGAGACACAGCTGATAAGCCTCTCTCTGTCTCCTCGCGTCCCTCCACATGTGTGTTTGTGTGTGTGTGTGTGTGTGTGTGTGTGTGTGTGTGTGTGTGTGTGTGTGTGTGTGTGTGTGTGTGTGTGTGTGTGTGTGTGTGTGTGTGTGTGTGTGTGTGTGTGTGTGTGTGTGTGTGTGTGTGTGTGTGTGTGTGTGTGTGTGTGTGTGTGTGTGTGTGTGTGTGTGTGTGTGTGTGTGTGTGTGTGTGTGTGTGTGTGTGTGTGTGTGTGTGTGTGTGTGTGTGTGTGTGTGTGTGTGTGTGTGTGTGTGTGTGTGTGTGTGTGTGTGTGTGTGTGTGTGTGTGTGTGTGTGTGTGTGAAACCTCAGTGCCAGTGGTAGTGGTGGCTTCAACTCCACCAGCGGTGGTGGTGATTGTTTTTCGTTATTAATCTTTGTTGTAATCTAGATTTATTGTTTTCTCATAGAGCATTCACATTAGTTATTTATAGAACATTTTTCTTTGCTATTTATAGAAAATTTTCATTAGTTATTTATAGAACATTCTTATTAATTATTTATAAAACACTCTCCTTGGTTATTTATAACTTTCTATTCCCGGGCACACCACCACGGTGGCAGACGAGACGCCGTTGAGATCGTGTGATAAGGCTGACACATGAACACAAATCTTTCTTTGATTACCCAGCCTAGGTGCGCCTCAGAGGCATTGAGAAGACTATTTATTGGGAGTCTAAGATGGCAACTTTACTGCTTTGTCATTGTTTTTTCAAGTGCTTTGTCTTTGCCACTCACTTAACAATCCCGGTGGCTTTGAGATCGGTCTTTCAGTGCCGATCGACGAGCCTGATGGCAATTTGAGACGTCAAGAGGTTCGAGGGATGA